>JPKZ01002583.1:120289-132159 GCA_000803305.1 Toxocara canis | reverse complement strand
ACCAAAAAAACCCTAGCTTGCTGAGATGCTGATCGAGCCTTATCCTTATGTCTGTGAACTAGTGTTCCTGGATGCGAATCAAGCCTATCATGCATGCTGCCACAGAGATCAACTGCAAGCGATGCAATCTTCAGGGTTAATGGATACAAACACTTGACCATGCTCTTCCTTAGCAAAATTAAGAAATACGAGCGCGCTGTTGTAAATATCGAGCAGCACTTTTCACCATTTGTTCCTGACCGATGGGTTGTTATGAAGAAATATGGCGCCCAAGCAGGTAAAGTGACACGAAGAAAGACTTGCATAACCACGTGTTCAAGGAAATACGGCCTGTTATTTATTTCACAACTCCTGCATAACTGTTTGTGCCAAATAGACTCATATTTTGATCTTCAAAAAAAAGTCACGGCGCAAAAAGCGTCAGAAAAGTTCCCAGGCGGAGGCTGTAAATTGGCAGGAAAGTGAAGCGCAAACAGAAAAAGTCGACGGTTATGGGCTAAAGCTTGCCTCCATCAACACCGTACGGTGATTCATTGGCGACGCTACCATTACGCACAAGTTGATCGATATACGCCTCCGTCCACTTCGGCGGTTCGGCAGAATTATGATTGTCAGAAAGATACCTTAACTGAGATAGTATTTGCATGGTTTTGAAGAAAAAAAAACAGCCATTTGGAGCGAGGGTCAAATCAGTGTTAGAATAGACCTGAGTAAAAGCGAACAGTCAGATTACAGAAGGTGAAATAGCTCTCTCTACTTCCTTAACGTTTGCATATCAGTTTCCGTTCAGGTCAGCGATGCCTCTGAAAACTTTTATGCGTCTGTCGTAACCACATGTTGATGCGCTTATGCTCATGAAAAGGAGGTCAAGTGATGAGGTCAAGTGCACTGCTTAACAATGTGTCCTATCTCTGTGTTATGCATGACGAATGCCTGTGCATAACCCTAATACGATAGATATAAACTCATGACTTTTCTCAAAACACAAAACGAGTAGCCTGTAAAAATGCTCCTACTGCTCGTCTCCTTCCATTAAAATTTTGCCACTGGAAACCAACCATTTTTCGTGACGTGCCAAATTGTTCAACGTGTACTCTGACACCAAATCGAGTGGGATTTCGCGTGGTGGTTCTTGTGAGCCATTATACGCATTCGCTATCGCCAACCACTCGTCAAATACCTTGAAATTTAACGTTTTGGTTGTTGCAATTATGATCTGCGCAGTTGCGTTTTAAGCAAAAACTCGTATTCTTCGACGTATGCACCATGTGGATAATTTCTGTCATGATGCCCTTAAGCCCTTAATTAGAAATCACACAACAGAGCTATCCCTAGTCGGAAAGCACTGGACCACCTGGACTTTCATGGACCGCACTTCAACTAAATTTGATACGCTTCAAATTGTCGCATTGAATGTCTTGCGAGAATTGTTGAGCAATTCAGAAGCAGCGCCAGTACGTTTACTGTTTCGGATGACGATTGCAGGAGGCAATTAAGTACGCCTATGAATGTACGGACGACCTTGAATAGGTGTTTGGATAAATCTCGATTTATGAACCAATTAATTTGTGTTTACAATCATCACACATTCTCTACTGATCATATTTTGAACAGGCAGAACATGCTTATCAAAGAAAACTTGCAGGATTGGCGTATGAGATTTGGCAACTGAAGAAAATAATGTGTGCGCCATGTGGCTAACAGGTTAGCGTTATATGAATTTTATTATGTATTCATGTAACATATTCATGTAAGGTTAGCGTTACTGTATTATGTATTCATGTAACAAGTGTTATCGGCTTATTTTTGAGGTGGTGAAAGAGAAATCAACTACGGAACAGATGCTGTAGTGAATTTGACAGATCGACAGTGACTCTTCACGGAATCAGTCCCTTACGAAAGCTCAAATTTGATACCTTCTTTTGACATCAGAACAGTACGCTCTTGCAGGCAGCTACGGCCGGGGAAGCGTTATTGCCTTCGAAATCGCTTTTAGAAAACTGCCTTTTGATTTCGAAGAGTTGTTCACGAGTTTATCAATTATGAAATAAAAGCTGTATGAAAACAGACATACCGCCGAACAATTAAGCTCATGTTTTAGCTTGACGAAAGGCCATTCTATTCGGTCAATCAAATACCCATATTTCATGAACATGTTCTCTTCATCTCCCGAGTACTTCGCAGAACCATTTGCCATCCTTATTTCACTAAACACGAGGCGAGTTTATCGATGCCATTAGCATACGCGCAAAAATGTCGCAACCGCGACGCCCAGACACATCCAGTCAATTCTATACGCGAAGGAGGCCGCAAAAAGTTGTATGTCCTTTTTTGGTAATCATCACCGGAAGTACTCGTAAACAGAAACAACCTCATAAAATAATTATCGTTTCGGGTGGCCTGTGAGCTGGGAAGTGTTTGCCGAACGTCTCATAAAGATTCTGTCGACGAGCCCATTCAACTATCTTCTTCGACCCGCTGAGAAAAATCTTTTTGTTGACTCTCATTAACGTCCATGCTCAGCGTATCGAAAAGCATACCTCAGCTATAACTTATCTTATCTCATCCTCTCTGTGTGATCCTTTGCAAGGGTCATCGCGAAAGTCAAATCCGGAAAGGCGTTTGCAAGGCATTTCCGGATTCAACTATCGCAGGGACCCTTCATGCTTTCAAATTGGCCCTCCCTGAAATCGCTGTCTTTCAAGTACATCATTTCGAGTGTGTCACTTTGCGCAGCCCTCCCAAAGCATGTTCTGTTTCACACTCAAAACAAACCTTCACGTGGCGAAGTACAGGGATACTGTCTTCGTAATTTGAACTAGAGAGTTTATGGTGGTTTGAAGAAAGCTAGTCACTAAGGAGAGAGTTTGTCATCTGCACTTTCTGAGCTGTATTTACTGTAACTTATAGTTTGCGATATTTTGGACCATGCAAATATCGCCCTCACGCTGAAAAAGAATTACTCCTTCGAACCGCATTTCCATCCATCACACTCATCCAGAAATCTGCGAATCGTACTCAAATTATGTTTAGGGTCCTCGCAGCTCCGCGACTTGACTTTGGCTTTGCCGAGTTTTATTGCGACAACATTTCCGCTTGGTCAGTTCAGTTTGCAGAAGTACACATACTGCAGGGCCCAATCGGAACTAATCAAAAGATATCGTTATGTCAAGCAGTGGTAGATCGCCCATAGGAGAAAAATACAGTGTGCTGTTGTCAAGAACATGGATGTTCACTTGGTGGGTCTTTTTCATGAAATGCAGTTGTTATCATATTCGCGTATATGTGTTCCACTTAGTTCTTATTTACTCATTATTCATTAAAAAACTACCGCAATTTACGTTAAAAGGACTCGACACAAGGATATCGCAAAGTGTAAAGTATTTGATGCTGTGTGCGTGTGCGCGTGTATGTGTATAAGCGTGTGCGTGTGTATGTGCGTGCTTGCATGTGTACGCTCGTGTGTGCGTGTGTGTTTCTGCGCGTGCCTGTGTGTGTATCCTTATTGGGTCACTGCGACAACTTTAGCTGTTATGATGGTAACTTACTTGTCACTAACCACTTTACTGCGAGCTGCCTAGAATGGAAAGAGTTATAAAGCTTAGTATGTTGGCTCTGGCATAAAAATTTCGTAAAAAGAATTGAAAAGATTTAGCTATCGTCTTTCGTGAAAGTTGTTCACACGTGTTTCACCAACTCTTCTTTCAGTTTCAAATTCACCAACAGGACAGAATGTACTTAGCCAGTCTAAACACTCCATCTGTCACTGACTCTCAATGAATCTTCCAGTGCAAAGATTGGTCAACGAACACTCTCAGGTTTCGGACGGATTGGCAGTTAGAATTTTAAAAAAACGTAGAATGGTAGTTGGCAGTCGTGCTTTTAGTGTAGTAACCGACCTACATTTTGCGCTTTCAGTACCACACTGAAAAGCATTAGACCATTGCTCCAGACGATCGAAATCACATTGAAGCTCTCTAAATTCGAAAAGCTGATAACCGATCGGTCTATAAATCTTCAAATCATTAGCAAAGCTTTACAGCTACTTATCAAGCCACCTGTGACGTCGTTCGCATACGATAGAAATAACGTGGGGCCCAATACGCCACCTTCCGGAGCATTACAAACGATGCCATATGATCGGGAAAGCGATTCGTTAGCTTAGTTGAATTCTTCGATCACTATGAAAGCAGCGAACCCATTTTAGAACCTTTCCCGTTATGCCGTAAGAGGACAGCTTAAATAGAATTTTTTGGTGGGTCAAAGTATCGAACGCCTCAGCGTAATCGACGTGCACAACATCAGTCTGAGTTCGATCATTCAGCGCCGAAATCCATTGCAGCAGTTCAATAGCTGTGAAACTGTTGACTCCCTTTATGAAACTAATTTACCTCTGAATGAACAAATTATGCCGATTGAGATGATCATAAAGAGAATCTCGAATGATCACCTTCATGACTTTGCATACCGACGAGACTGGGAAAGTAGGCATATGAGAGGAAATTTTGTTAGTCGGTGGCTTCTTGAGCAATGGAGTGATTATTACAGTTTTCCAAGGGGAAGGAATCTATGATTTTTTGAGCGATGACCTAAAAAAGCAACAACTAGAGTATAATAAACATCATCAAAGACTCGCATTAAGACAAGTGGACGCAGACCATCAGCAGTAGAGGGAACTTTATCATTAAAGATCTGATAACGTTAGCAATGATGGTAAAATCAGTGGATGTATCCTAAAGACTCGTCGTTGTCCGGATTACAAACAAAAGAAATGATTTGTCTTCATTAAATAAACCCTTCAGGTTAACTCTATGAACAATTTCACCTTCGCCAAATTGTCAGTGATCACAACTCCCTTCAGGCCTAAGTAATACACTTTATGTTTATCTTTCATCAACATAATTTAGAAAGATTTTGTAACAGTAGAAATATAGTCTGCGTTTTTCCATAATTCTCTGCGCGCACAACACAAGTCTTACGGTACTAATAGCAACATTTTCGAAAATTTTGTTGATCGGTCACGATACACCGTTGTAATGATTGTCGATATGTTTTTGCACTTAGCCCGGGCAGATAGCGAAACATAGACATATCATGAGGACGGAAAGCATGGATGGTTCCGGATTCATGTGCAGGATTTTGGATCGAAGGACGTAGACGAGGAATCTTTAAGTGGCCTTTCTTTTAAGAAGTGCAAATTAGTACAATCATTTACGAGACCATCTTTAAGATTTTTAAAACAGGATGGTGAAAAAATCTAGTGTGGGCTAAAAAACAACGTAAATTTTTGAAATTTTGTCAGAGCTTACAGCTACGACTGCCTTCTGGGATATGCGCTTTGACCGACCGGTTTAATAAGGTGCAAACAATTAATCATTTACAAAGCATGCACTCCTTAAATGGTTCTATCCCTTCTACGTACCCTCTGCTGAAGAACTGCCTTATCTTTCTTGGACAGTTTCTATTTGTAAAGCAAATTTTTGTTATGTAGTATATGCGAGAGATTCGCTTTCTTCAATGGCGCGAAATTCTCTTCAAAAAAATGCAGAAGTGAGAGACGCTTCCGAGCACGACACCAAGTGCTCAAGAAACAAGCCTAGGAAGCCTGAAAACGCCTCAGATGAGACGCAGTCAAGAAGACGGCCCAGAATGGGTCTGAGAATCCGAGGACGCTGTTTCCAGACTCCGTGAGTACCTACTGCGCAACTCACTTTTCCGATTTGCTACTGTCCTCGGTTCTAGTAAGAATGATGTTGATAATGAAGGCTAAATCGAAGAATGCATGAAATAGAATAGGAAAGGTTTAAACAGACATGTTATTTGCAACCACAGCACCTCCTCTCCCCTCCTCCCCCTTCCCTCTTCCTCTCCGATTTAAATGGCTGAGGGCGATATTTGCAAAAAAGATGAACCGGGGAAGCGAAAGTAGCGCTCCCCTACATCCCCAAGTTTTCAATATTTTTTTCACCTTATTTCATCGCTTGCAGGTAGCAAACAATGAAATAAATGGCGATACTTAGGAAGTGGAGGGGGATGGAGCGTGGGTTTGGTTAGAGCTCGCATCAAACCTGATAAGGCGTAGAACAACGAGCGGGCTGAAGTTTCTAATCTCCTCATGCAAAAACACAATTAATTCACTTGCTTTTAAGTAGAGTTTTTTGTATTAAGCGATCAGAAAAACTTTTTCAGCCTGAGAAATTTTATTTAATTTTCCTCACACCCTAACAGCTGTTCCTTCCGTGGCCATTCTCGATTGCGCTATCACAGCAATGAGTCTCCGTAACTGGGAATGTTGGAGATGTTTTGAATAATCTCTAGCCGAAGAGAATCCGCTAAAGCAAAAAGGAAATTTACTCGCCTATATGAAACGCAGGCATAAGTAGTTCATTCGATTCCGATTCCAACGACTGCATAATCCTTTCATTGATAATTCTACTGGATCGTGGAGGGACAAGGAGCATGAAAAGCAGAAAAAAAGTCGCCTGTTATGGTGAATATCGTCGACTCTTTGACATGCGGTACAGCATTCCATCCTCTGGCAGCTCCACATCCTCCATAGTGTCAAGCATGACAAAACGATTGATGAAACGATGTGCATTCATAGGGATGGGAATATGGTGAGGCTGCGATGCGAATCGACGATGCCGCGGTTTACCTTGGATGGCTATTGCAATCCCTGCAATAAGCTTTCAATTTAAGTGCAACCCAAATGATAAGGCAGCTATCTGAGCCTTTACAGTAATCGAACGCATCAAACCTCACTATCAGTGAAGCCAAAATTTCTCAAAGCCTCGCAACAGTCCCCACTGCTTATAGAGGCTTCAGATGACCCTGTAGTGGGGAGCTTTTGCCTTCAACCCCAGGACAAATCAAGGTATGGACCGCTAAATTCCGGAGCGAATTTTTTTTTTACAAATCTTGTTTATGTTCCATATTACCTTCAGCGATTCGATTCTTGGTAGGATTTTTCAATCTCATGTACGTTTTACTAAGGTAGCCACTTTGGACTGGAAGGACTGAGAGGCAGACGAAGAGGGAACAAATGACAGTACGAAGAGTTGCGGTCATTGCTAACAGGAACAGCCTCAATGCTTTTGCCGTTACTGCATTCTTTCTCGACAATTTCACCTTTTTTGTGAAGTTAATCACCTGATGAACAGAGTTAGTCACCTCGGTAATGAAAGGCTTTTGGTCGGTTGTTTTGGCTTTATGAGTGATACTCTGTGTGAGGCGTTTGGCATACGTTCTACAGTTTAAGTCGCTCAGACCTAGAAGACTTTTTCAATTCAGACATTAATTTTTTACTACACCGAAATATTTACATTAATGAATTTGCTGTTCAGCACTACTTATCTAAGCTAAATAATCCCTATAGACGAACAGTCATCACAGCGCCGGAAATTTTTTGCTTAGTAGGAAACATTCTTTTCATATTCTACTGAGGCGAACTGCTTACTAGGCAACAATAAACAAACATTAGAGGAAAGAACTTGAAAAAAAAAAGAGGCATTTTCATGTGCGAATCGACGATGCCGCGGTTTACCTTGGATGGCTATTGCAATCCCTGCAATAAGCTTTCAATTTAAGTGCAACCCAAATGATAAGGCAGCTATCTGAGCCTTTACAGTAATCGAACGCATCAAACCTCACTATCAGTGAAGCCAAAATTTCTCAAAGCCTCGCAACAGTCCCCACTGCTTATAGAGGCTTCAGATGACCCTGTAGTGGGGAGCTTTTGCCTTCAACCCCAGGACAAATCAAGGTATGGACCGCTAAATTCCGGAGCGAATTTTTTTTTTACAAATCTTGTTTATGTTCCATATTACCTTCAGCGATTCGATTCTTGGTAGGATTTTTCAATCTCATGTACGTTTTACTAAGGTAGCCACTTTGGACTGGAAGGACTGAGAGGCAGACGAAGAGGGAACAAATGACAGTACGAAGAGTTGCGGTCATTGCTAACAGGAACAGCCTCAATGCTTTTGCCGTTACTGCATTCTTTCTCGACAATTTCACCTTTTTTGTGAAGTTAATCACCTGATGAACAGAGTTAGTCACCTCGGTAATGAAAGGCTTTTGGTCGGTTGTTTTGGCTTTATGAGTGATACTCTGTGTGAGGCGTTTGGCATACGTTCTACAGTTTAAGTCACTCAGACCTAGAAGACTTTTTCAATTCAGACATTAATTTTTTACTACACCGAAATATTTACATTAATGAATTTGCTGTTCAGCACTACTTATCTAAGCTAAATAATCCCTATAGACGAACAGTCATCACAGCGCCGGAAATTTTTTGCTTAGTAGGAAACATTCTTTTCATATTCTACTGAGGCGAACTGCTTACTAGGCAACAATAAACAAACATTAGAGGAAAGAACTTGAAAAAAAAAGAGGCATTTTCATGATTCATGAAAATAACGCGAGACACATTATCAAAATTCGATGGTACCCATGAGACATGTTAGGCAAACAAAGTGCCATCATCGTAACAGTACGTGCTTCAGCGACTGTAATGTTCAAATCAGGTGACTCAACAGGTAGTGAATCACTGAAAGGTCGTCAATAAATAACGAGCAGTTATGCATAAAAGTGGGGATCAGATAGAGTGCACTCATACCAGTCGATAATGAAGGCATTATTCTTGACTCCATCGCCTGATCCCAACATTTTCTGAACACGGGTCCACGTCCGTCCGCTCCCCAAGTTGACTCCACAGAAGCAGCCTCTGGAATCAGACTTTGAAACAGGGTTTTACTGTTGATTAACCAGTTTCTTGCTGCAGATGTGCCTGTTTTTATGTCTAAGAAAATCGTACCTCTAGCTCCACGGCTTCGGAATTCGAAACTACTTGATATATTGATTGAAAAAAAAACACGTTCACCTATGCGCATGAAGCTAACATCACCAGTTTTGAAATTAGCACTAATTTGCACCAAAAAGTTAACTGAAATTTCTTTCCATCGCATCTCTCAAATGATTGTACCAGCTGCGGGCTTGCTCGAGCTTGCTGATTTCAGCCAATGTTCAGTAAACATCCCATTGTTTTTAGAGCTCGATCATATGTGCGGTTGAACATGTCGTTTCTACAGAAGAGAACGTTACATTCTGTGGGGAAAGGTAAGGGAAGCGTGTAAGGAACTATGAGAATTAGCTGTTTGGAAACACAGGCGGAGGAATAAGGAAACATATTGGTTCCCTTTGCCTCTCTCCTTCCCTCTACCCCCTCCTCTCGATGAAATCAACACAATTGGCTGCATACCGTCCATCCTATGAGGTAACTTCAAACAATTATTAAACGTTGTTTGTACAATTAGAAGTACTAAGAAATAGAACGCAAATAGCAAATTAGCTAAAATATATCAGCGAAGACGGAATGAGGCTTTTTGGTTGGCTGCGACGAAACAAAGCGGTCTATAAAAGTGCTGTCAAATGAAGAAAGTAATGTCCTCGAAGCGCCATTATAAAGTAGAGAGAAATTAAGTAAAAAAACTGAATTAACTGCAAGCAAAATCGCTGACATGAGTTGTTTCTGAAAGAAAGTCCGGCCGGTAGTTTTTACCACTCAGAAGCACTTGTAATGGTTAATCTCAGTTCAACTAATTCAGTAGGCAGATCAGGCAGTATTCAGTTAGGAACGATTGCGACCAGTCAGTGGAGGATCTTATCGAAGAGCAATCAGCAGAAGGGAATGAAAGACCTTTGGTGAACAAGTCGGGAATATCGTCCTCGCCAAGAAACCGGATCTCTTAGCGCATTCGACCGACCTGAAGGATCGAGCAGAAACTGAGGATCCCAAACTGCTATAAATGATATCATTCGGTCGCACAGAAAAATGTGCAAGAAATGTTTTCGATTAGTATCCGCTTCACAGTTGCTCACTTCCCACTCTTAATGATCGCCTTGATCGCCTCCTGTGTTTCGAAGGACAAATACCTCAACACTAATAGCTAAACTCAGTGCTCAGCAGCACAACGTGTTCAGACGCTTGACCTACCTCCGAAAATATCTCAAAGCATCGTGTGAACTATAAAAGAAGGAAGTTGACGACAGCCATGTAACTCACCGAACGGCAAGTACTGAATGTATTTTTATCAGTAATTAAGCAACCACAAATAAGTTAAGTACACAGACGATACCTCAACACAATACTGTATCATACATAAAATCGAGCAGAATTCGGAACTAAAAATCATATAAGTAATCTTTGACCTCACAGGTTAGGCGCGCGATCAGCGCTTTCACCGTAGCACAATGACAAAAACGGCACATGAAAAACCGTTCCGTTGAGACAACATAATATATCCATTCATTGATGGGGGATATAAAACTATGATGAATGAACACAACATATTTCTGGTTGGAAATTGCTTTTTTTTTTATGTCGAATCGCTAGCAAACACAAATCGCACCATGAAAAATTAATTTGCTGATTTTTTTTTTCGCATATAGTCACGACAACATTATCGAAACGAATCGGGGCCATAGATAACTTAGTGAAAACAGAAATGATGAATGGGAGGGAAGGTGGCGGACGATGGGGGGAAAGGGAGATGGAATGTGAAATAGTAAGATAAACTAAAGCTATTTAAAAGAATAACAACAATAAGTGTTTAAATCCTTATCGAACACATTCTTCAAAACAGTGTAATCCAGCCATCGCTGAAACGCAGACAACCGTGATCGAACGATATACTCCAAATAACATGGAATTATAATGAACAAATTCGATGATCATGAGTGGCAATGTTGCGAGTTAAAAACCACGTCTTTAAATTTTTTCTTAAAAAGATGTTCGCGCAGACTAATGAAACCATATTTTGTGTGAAAAACTTATTGATATATATAAAATGTTTCGCTTTACATGCAGGCCTAAGCGACGAAAAAGCTTCTTCGCTATGACTGCACGTACGACTTCAAAATTTTTTCCACTTCTTCACGCTACCCGCATCCCTATTTAGCAATCATTGACACTACAATGGAACAACACAACTTTTGCAAACATACAACTCACTGTTTAGAAGAAAGGCTATGAAAAGATTAAGGCAAGAACGTGTTCTATTCCGGAGAAGTAAACATATACAACCATATATAGGCTAACTTTACCTCCTGCATATTTTAGCATTTTCTATTTCTACTTGACAATAGGTTCGATAACAATTCCCTTAGACGTTGCTCAGCGCACGCTGAAGGAAAAGTTGTCAAGCAACTGACATACAACATTTTAAAAAGCATAAATCATGCCGTTTACAGCATGGCTACGACCAATTTTGTTCAACTACCATAATGCTTAAACAAAGAGTCTAGAAGCTCAAAGATTCATGCTTAAGAAAGTGGAGTTGCATTGGCGTAAACTCGGTCAGTGTAAATAATGAGTGGTTATAATAACGGTAGTTTTTTTTCCAAAGATTATCGAAAAGAAAGATGCAGTGTGCAAAATAACAATGATGAAAGCTCTAAAAGGAACGAGCACAATTCGAGAACAGGAAGCCAGATTAGTTCACTCGTAACCCAGAAACGTTCGACCATCAGTGGGAGACGTTGTTTGCCATTGGAGTAACTGGTGAATCGAGCTGTTCTTCCCATACATTGGGCATATAGTCACGTGCCATGAGACATGCAAATACTGTCATCACCATTCGGGGCTTCACCTATATACATTTAAATAATCATTTGCATGTATCGTAAAAAACTTGACACCATAATTCGCGAAGTGCATCATTTTAACTTAAGATTTAGCAATGGGAGGACAGGCCTGGCTCGGACAGGAAGTGGAAGGATATTAAGAGGAACCTTCATGAACTGTCACATCTAAAGCGAGGAAGAAAGTTCAGGACGAGAATGAAGTCGAGATGGATAAAAAGAGTTAACAT
>JPKZ01002583.1:103565-119882 GCA_000803305.1 Toxocara canis | reverse complement strand
GGGTGGTAGGAGGAGAGAAGGATGAGAGTTGGGTGAACTCCCATCTCCCTGAGAGAACGTGATGGAACTGAATTGGAGAGTTGACAATACTTTGACTTTTTTTGCTTCCACTTATAAGGCAGTTTTGACGCTTCGTTCACTTCGAGATTATTACATCTGGGCCTCAACGCTGGAAAAATGTCAAATCATCGGCCGACCATTTGAGCGCATATCGCGCTCGCAACATATGAAACAATCAAATGAATAATTCACAGGTGCAATTTAACAGTGATCGGGCTGTTGATGGCATTCGTTCCTAAACCTCAGCCTATTTAAAATACAGCTCCTGTGCACCTGTGCACGGGGTTTACGCAGCAGCTGAAAAAGCCCACTTACTGCCCCCAGATCAATCACTGGCCAACCTTGATTATGTATTTTCTTACCAACCTTCACTGAATTACTACTCACTTATTCTGCTTCACCGCAGCTCTTAAGAATAAAATTCAACTCTGGAATGGGGACCTCAAACAAAACAAACAACAACAACACAAAATAACCGAGCAAACCTCAACAATATCCTCAGGCAGCGCATAAATCTTCGCACCAATTTTTCGCCCGGATGTTATTGCATATTTTGCGTTCGCCATATTTGCCTGGAACAAACGTTTTCTAACGCAAACTGAATGTGAATCCGATAAAATAAATGACATCCGTCTATCTCAATGCGGAAATCCGTTGAGATGATTCATTCATTAAGTTCTATTTGCTATGAATGGATGAGTTTTGATTAACACGATGCCATGGAATGGCCGCACAATGACGGCGGAGGTAGTTGCAGCTGGAAGACGCGCAAAACAGTTCAAAGCTCGTACATCGCGCAAACCAAGGAAATTGCATTTTGTTACTGTGAATATTATTGTATGGCGAACAGAAGCTATTTTACTTGTACTCTTTTTGAACTCACAAAGGCAAACTTATGCTACACACCCTCATGCGACAAGTGGAACGAACAAATTCTGATAGTTTCCTTCCTTTCTTGGCTCGTGGGGGAGGAATTTCTCCAAATTTCCTAACATAAGAACTTGGAACAGAATTGGTTCTCGGCGATTCCTTTCCTCACTGAATAAAAAACTCCTTGTATTGTATTTAAACAGTCGCGGAACCTAGGTTTCAATTAGAAGTGGAATGAAAGGCTGATCAGAAACGATTTGGTGGAATGACTCAAAAGGAAGGTGGAAGACAACTCAATAAGCCTAGCCTGTCGCGCGTTTCGCAGTGATAAAATTCCAGTTTGCCTTATTCAAAAGAAGACTAGAATTCTACATCCATCTGCGACTTGCATGATCTTTCATTGCCCCAATGGATACATCCATAGAGGCAATTAACAGTGTATTCAGAGTGGAAACTGCAGCTCAGATTTTGCCGGATGCACGAGCTAGAACTGTCACATGTTTTCGAACGATTCTTCTTCAGGCCTCGTGCGAAACTGTCTGCCCTTCTATGTAGCTGTCAAAGCAACATATCTCGTAAAAACTGAGCAATAATTGCGAACAAAAAAAGGCAGCCGTAGCTGAATACCTCAATCCCTCCGGTGCGTACCAAAGAGTAGTTGATGATGCCTGGCTTGATAGCATCAATGAGGTCAATGACAACGCGGGCATCCGAGATCACCGGATCTTGGAAACTCTTGATTCGTGACGTCTTTGCTCTTTTCGACAGCTGAATAACAATCCTCGCACAACATTTAATCAGGTACCCGGGACTGACTGGACAGTTTACATCTTCCAACAAAAACGGAGAGTTATTTGAATTGAGGAATATGACAACAGTGGGGCTACTTCTGAGCCTCTGCGTGGAAGTTCGTAATATTCTCTCATATTCTTAAGAGAAGGTGCTTTTATCGTCATGCTCACGACAGAAGGGGGACTTACACGAAGGAAAGAGTGTGTCGGTTTGCATGTGGAGAAGGCTGCGGGTTTACACAAAGGGAGGAAGATACCGAGAGCTTTTTAGGGATAACATGATGCAACGGTTATGCACGCTTATTAGTCTCTCACACCATTTAATTATACTTTTGACCACCATGACGCCTCCTATAATTCAGGAATCCAGGCATATTTATCATATGTGATCTATTCAATAGTAATTTTGCGTAATGCGGAATACAGTCGAATACCGTTGAAATGCAGGTGAACAGCTCATCTCCCTTTTTTGTTTAGATTTACGATGGTCGCCGACCGCTCTAATGTTACGTATCTGGTACAGTAGTGATACTGCGATAAATCGAAAAAGATAGGCGGATGAGACATAAATCTGGCTTCAAACAGAAAAAAAACGCGTGGAAAATGGGCAAGGCAGTTACTTTCTCGACTCGTCACACCCTGACAAGTGAACACCGAAATTTACAAGCAACAGTCGACACTAGAAAAAAACTCTCTCCAAATATTCCAGGCTTTACATATTAAACGCATTCGGAAATTTGAAACTGCATCTTTTTTGTACCATCGCCACTAGCTGCACAATATAAAACTTCTGCTCACATTGCTAGCTACCTCAACTTCTTGCGCGCCCCATTTTGAAAATATTGCTTTGATATTTCTCCATGATAAACCTCGTTTCGGAACTTCTGCTGGAGTGCAAAAAAACGAATTGCGAGCTCAATTACTTTCAAAAACAACTACTACGATGAATAGGTTACTTATATCCGCGTAAATGATTTAAAAAAAAAAACGCTGATCTACCTTGTCGTTAACCCATGCGATAATTTCTCTATCTGTCGCCAAAGAATCACCACTTTGCGTACACTGCGCCAGCACCGTTAACGTGTACGCACGCATCAACTGCCAAACCAGAGCTAAACACATTATATATTCAAATAAGGTACAGATGAAGCTCAGCAGAAATAGGAACATATGTGATAATCCTGGGATTTGCACTTTTTCCGGTGAAAGAAGAGCATGCATAACCGACACGGACATATCCGATCAGCAAACTTCTTGAAAAGGCATATATTAGAGACCCAAAATGTGATGAGCATAAATGCCGATAAGCTTAAATGCATTGCGATTCAAGGTAGCGACCGACGCGTAGAGGCCAGAAAGGAACAGAAGCTGCTACTTTCACCTACTACTTTTTCCAATTTATTGAGTGTTCTTCACCCAAAATACACCTGCGCCCAGCAGGCAACCTACTGAGACTAGGGCACTGCAAGATGATATGTATACGTACATTTACCCAAGCCGAATGAAGACAGCTATAATCAGGAACTAGCAATCGAAGGAAACATAAAAGGTCCAGCTTTTACGGCCGAAAAACGTAAATTGAGATATAACTAGGTAAAATGCATAATCGAACGCAAACCAAGGTTGGCATCAGCCAAGCTGGAAAATACTGCTTTCAGTATCAAATTGATCTAAGAAGCACATCAATACAACAAGAAATGAGGAAAAGAAGAGAAGCCATATTAAGGGGAACAAGATTCGAAGAATAATGCAGAAGAAAGCAACTCTGACCAAGAGTGAGTGTTTGGTTGCCGTCATAAATATCTTTGCCTTGAATACCAACAAGCGAAAACCGAAGTTGTTTGCCGAGTTCAACAGCATAATTACAATTTTGAATTTGATCCATCATACCCTTTAGTTTAGAGAACTTCTGCACCACACGTTTCCAGTTCACCATTCCAGGACGAATTATGTCGTACAACTGTAAAACGAATGCGACTAATTATTAATGCCTAACCGCAAGCATTTTCTCTGTAAGCCAAATGTTTACGAGAGACTGTGACTCATCTGCTGTGGAAGCGGCCGATGGGAAACTCATCGACAGACTAAGTAAGTATGCATCATCTTTCTGCCGCATAACAACGCAATGGTAAATTTTAAAAAACAAGAAGCGTCTTGTGCAGCTGCATTTTGACAATTCTATTGGCCTCTTATCGTCCACAAAACGATTCACTGCATTCGACTTGACGCATGCCTCATTCACGATTACCTGCTTCATGTTTTACGGACACTGTCCTAGGCCAATAGTCGCTGGCCAGTTTTTGCTCCCGTGAAATCCTTTCACAGAATTCCTATCCTAGGCCAGCTATTGAGTGCCTCAATGCGACTAGTGGGGTTTGAAATGTAATTCAAATGTGACGGATGAAACATGAAAAAAAGCATGCAAATTGGAGGTGCCTAAGCAAAAAAAATACCATTTACATAATTTACAGAAGTAATAAGTGACAAAAAACTCGTGCGCCCATGGGTATGACTGTAACGTACAGACAGCATCCGCTCATTCACAGCCACTCATTAAGAGTGAATATCAGTGATCTACTAGTAAGAAGGTCGCTACACTTAGTTCCGATATGCGGAAAAGAGAAAATGAGTTCCGATATGCAGAAAAGAGAAAATGTTATATATATATATATGTTATATATATATATATACATATAAATATATATGCATGTATACCTGGAAAATGATAACTCCGTTTGTGAGATCGCTGTAGAGCCAATTAACGTACGGATTAACACCCATGCTGTTCATCCAATTACGATATGTTTTCTCTTCACGCGTCTCTTCAACTACTTCTTCCACTGAAACAAAATACGTATAAAGTAGTAAAGTACTTAAGATGCGATATAATATTCAGGAAAGAGGTGAAAAACCAACGACATGAAGTAGTGTGAAATAGAAAACATGACTATATTGATACTCGGTACTTCCTACAACAGGCAGCACCATTATGCTTTTTTACAGCAACGTTTGCATTAAAACTTTTCAAGTGAAAACACTGGCAAGAATAGCAAACTGTTTTATGAGCCTTGAAGAATTTGCGCTTGCAAAGCACATTATGGCGACGTCATGCCTATGCGTTTATCTGTCTATCTGGTACTTTGAGCTCAACAATCGTTGAACCTACAGCTAAAAAATATAGCAAGCATGATCTGCAACCGCGACCATTTCTAGCATTCAGTCTGCGATTCATCGATACCACAAAAAGTTACGGGCACTCGATTGAGTCAAAGAACCAAAACACATTTCAAGGAAAGATCTGTAAAAGGCCCGACCACTGAAAACAACTACTAAAATTCACACAAAGTTCACGAGACTTGTTGATCAGAAAGGCAGTCAAAAAGCGCACATCCCCCCAGCAATCAAACACGTATCCTTACTTACCTTAATG
This sequence comes from Toxocara canis, assembly GCA_000803305.1. NCBI lineage: Eukaryota > Metazoa > Nematoda > Chromadorea > Rhabditida > Toxocaridae > Toxocara > Toxocara canis. The sequence continues at coordinate 114,731 of JPKZ01002583.1, read as the reverse complement.
TGGGAAGGAAAAAAACGAGGCATTACGAACGGAAAGTTACTGCAAATTCTTTACTGCATACTCTGCATTGCATTCTAGCGATGACTACGCTCAAGTATCGGCGAGTTTTGCATAAACCTCCAAAATCAGATCTTTGGACCATAATGCGATACTGGTGAGCTATGAGATGATAGGAAGTGCTGCAAGCTTTAAAGAGAACTGATAGCGAATGCACGATTTAAATTGCAAAAAAGTACAACCTTCCACCATGACGCACTTTTAAAAATTGTTTACTTGGCTAGAAATGGTGCAAAAAAACAATGAGATTCGAAAAAAATGATAGAAATCAGCCCCACGTTTTTAGGCAATCTGCTGGAGGCAATGACAGTCAAAATTCGCTTCGTTTATCCCTTCTGGGTGTACAGGATATATTTATGCTAACATGAAGGAATAGGTGTACATAGGTGTACTTCTATGGACATTTCTGACAAGACAACACAGAACATAACAAACCGATTTCATCCGCGTTTGGATCAGGCAGACCGGGATGCTTATTGAACAGATTCGCGACAAACGCCAGATTCAACTTGTAGTTACCCTGAGCCACATCATTCGCTGTGACGAATTCACGACAATCCAGTTTTTCTGCCTCGTCCAACATCGCTTCCGCACGCGCCACATTGCCCTCAAACACAACAAAACGTACAGACATGACCAGTATCATGAATGTCCTCAACAGTCAAAGGGAGTAGCCTGATGTTTTGGGCAGAACTCTTGGGAATTCATCAAGTGAGTGAGGGATTTTTTCGATACTAAACGTGGAGCTGGGCTTTCAGTAATTTGAGGAAGGAGACCGACAAGGCGCCGCAATGACAGAAGGAAACACGAAAAATGGATGCGATGCATCATTCAGATAAAGAAGTCGGCGACACGCTCCCACGTAAGAAAATCATACTTGCGCGACTTTTTCACAACTTCACGAAAAATAGACTTTGTGAAGTCCGTCTGCAGCTGGGCACCATACTTGTGTCGTGAATGATACAAAAGCAAAATACGTGGAACATTCAAAAGTGTTCCCAAATTTAACAATCTCATATTGCAACCGATATGCAACTTCTAATAAGTCGCCGGCAACTAACTGCATACCTCTTTCTGAAGAAGTTTAGTCCTCGTTAGAAAATAGTTCATAGGTCTTTTCACAGCAGCGAAATTATTATAAATGTCTGATGCATCGAGCTATGTGAGCCACTTTCCATGTGGTAATTAAACCCAAGAATCGCATCGACCGATTTTTGGAATAAAGACATGATGGAGACTGCCAAGTTGAGGAAAAGCTTGTATTGGATATTATATTATTGAATCCATGTCGATCTTCGCATCACAACTTTGACAGTAGAACTGAAATAAACGACCACAAATAAATGATACCTGTACGCTAAGTGGATACAACGTAACCCCACTGCCGCTGGGTGCGATTTCGTTGATCAAATAGGTGTATATCTCTGAATCGACCACATCCGTAGTGAAGTTAGTCAACCGTCGGTCGATACCTGCCTGTAACAATTCACTCCCCTTATTCAGTGAAACTTAGTTGTTATAAAAAGCTAACCACTTTCGCTTTCAGCAAGTGCTGTTATCTCATTCTCGTCGAGTCAGCTTAATGCTAAAGAGTGAAAAAAAAAACTGTCATCATGATTAAACGACTCCGGTTCCACGATACTTACACGCAACTCGACAAACGAATTCCAACTGATTGCTGAAAAAATTGCATTTTTGTGTAATCACGCGCCCTCTTTCAAAATCAATCAATGTTTGATTTCTGATTCATTAGCGTATACGGTGAAACGATAAATCACACCAACCTTCTCAAGGTGATAGTTGACCCATCGAATGAGAATCTGCTCGGGTGATAATCTGCGCAAATCGTCAAGCGTTTCACCCTCTGTCAGCAACCGAAATAGGCCCGGTACATGGTGTAAATCTATTTGATTGAAGAGGCCAATCTTAAAAAAAGGCATACAAAGCGTTCACTAAGGCATACACATTCACAGACCAAAATCAATCATTAATTTAATTTAGAGTAAACGATAAAAGTGAGCGCTATTTCCAGCATGAGTAACCACTGACGCAATAAGTGACAATCACTAGCAACTATTTAAAAAGTTTCAAGATCAAAAGATCTTAAGCGCGCCACACGCCTACAGATCGTTTTCTGAAAAAAAAAAAAAAACAAAGGTCCTTACTCGAATAATCTGCCACAGAAGTCCAAGAACGAGATGTGGTTTCCCCTTGCTGAGATCATCGCCATCGATGTTGACAATATTGCATCCTATTGCTTGTGCTGACATCAGTGCCAGTGTCAGGTTCTCGAGCTTAGTGTACGTGTTCAAGTTTCGCTTGTTTATCGCTCGTTCGTCGATTGTCTCGGGTACAGCGAGATTTATCAGCTTACTGAATTAACTTTTATTTTGCTACAATCGCTACATAAGAAAAGAAGTTCTACTATTTCGAATAAAGCCTCCCTAGAGACGAAGCAATCAATTCAAAAAACCATTGTTCCCCTTTTAGAAAACGGTCGAAAAAAGACTTCATGACGCAGATGATAAAAACGCCGTCCAGCTGAGCGCCGATAACTTCTTCCCCAGAAATCCTCCTTCTCCTCTTTTCCTCCTTCCCCCCCCCCCCTTTGTCCTCCCTTAAACCGAAAAATGCAAATTCAAGGGCTTCATTCGAGCCGATACGGTATTAATATCTTAGCAAATGCCATCGCTAAATTCACAAGATCAATTTAGAATAGTTTAGGGGAGCGCGTAGATGGATTTAACACTCTAAATCGATAGCTAATGCTGTATCGGTTTCACCGGTTGTTCTGCGAAGAAAAATCCCTTGATTCGAGAGGTTAATGGTAGCGGCAATTGAAATAATGCAACAATTCCATTAAACTAGTGAAGAAATGCGATGAAAATGAAGGGGCAGTTGCGCCTCGCTTGCCCAACCGTGCTATCGCATTGTTGTTAGCTATCGGTGCGATTGCGTTGTATTCTCTGCACAACTCACCTCTTTAGCGTTTCTAGCAATCACTTTTGGTTTTATATCGGGTCCTTGTTTTCCTCCATCCTTTTGCTCCTCATTCGATTTCTCTGCAAGAATGACGTAAATTAAAATCACATAAAAGCATTGAAACGATCATAGAAAGAGGATTTTATAGACCTCACAAAAATTTACTGATTGACCGCGCACACTCGATACTTGCTTCCTGTATGCATTCAAACAAAAATCGCTCAATTGTGGCCAATCTCCAAAGAATATTTTGAAATTTTCAGCAGTCGAAAAGTGTTTTCTTCTCCTAAGCACCTCCGATTTCCTGCTGACGTTTCACATCCTTAATAAAAGATTGAAATAAGGCAAAGAAGGTCCTTCAATTTTTATTGGGAACCAAAACGTTACCTACCAGCTTAACAGTTTTTTTCCGCCTCTGAAAACATATCTTTTTCGCTTACATTAGCTAAGTTTTTGGAAAGAATCGTTGCCAATGTTTGTTCAATGCAGTCAATAGGCTCTGGTTCATTTTTTTTTTAAGCATACGAAATATCTGCGATAAAGGCTTCTGTGTGCATATATTATGAATGCAATCGGTAACGCTATCATGCTCGCAAGACATGCTTTCGTCGGCAGCATTTTTCGCATCCTCTTTCTTTTCGTCTTTTTTCTCATCCGTATTCGCCTCTTTTTTTCCCTCTTCCTTTCCCTCCTTTTTTCCATTGGTCTTTCCGTTCTTCTCCTCCTTCTTTTCCTCTTTCTTCTCCTCCTTCGCCGGCTCCTTCTTAGCGTCTTTCTTCTCGTCACCTTTCGGGTCTGGAGATGGTGATGATGATGGCTTGGCTGGCGGTTGTGGGGGCAGTTTGGCTGGTAGCACTGTCTTTGACTGCAATATAACCAAAATCAGCTCATCCTAAACCCTGTATGTTATTAACGATGGCTCGGAAGATATTGACAGACAAGTCTAGTATTGGGTACATTCTCATGCGTGCAGAAAAACTACTGAATCCACCGCAGAGCAAAAAAAGTTGGGGAAATATGATGGGTTTGTACACTTCTCTAAAAGCACAATGCGGACGCCTATATCGTTGCACGGAGACACCTCTGCTCTAAAGCACTGAAAAGTGGTTACTCTGCAGTGAGGCTTGTGGGGAAAACTAATAAACTTCTTTTATCACTTTTAAAACTTGGCATGCTCCGTATGATTTCATCATGAAGGCGGAAACATGAGAGCAGGAACGATGAGAAATACTTACGTCAACTGGTTCCGGTGGATCCGGTTTTTTCTTCTTTGCGCATTGAGCTAACCAGGTAACGATTACCACACATAACTGCAAGCGGATTATCCCTTACAATGTGTGATCAACAAGTGAATCATGCCTGACTCATACCTACAAAACGTTCATGTTGTAAAGTATGAACGACTTGTTTTTTTTCTCGATGAGGCAGGTGATGCACCAGAAATATAGTTATATTTTTTTAATGTGAATCATGCTAAGCTGTATTCTGTCATCACAGTTAGCGATTTGTCCGAATTTAGCAATGTGTTGTCAAATTCACTGCTACTTTGTCATCTAGGAAATCGTCTAAAACAGCCCAAAACCGATCAGCCTGAACGTTCTGGTCATACGAAAATCGATAAAAACAAATTAGCAGGCTAGGAAAATAAACAATGGAGTTCAGGTCATGTTTAGTTTTGTTTTGGGGTTTTCTTTTTTGCTTTATTTATATTGTCGATCACTTTGCGATCTTTGTGACATGGACAAGCAGTTTTCAAGGAACGTTTTATCAGTTCCGTTTATTCTTAGGGATTCACGAAATTATCTAAGCGTTACGTCCCCATATAGAACCTTTCTTTTATAAGTGCACATGTATTCGAATGCCATATCTAAAATTCAAGGAAAAAAATCAATTCTTTTCATCAGTGCATAAAAATCTGGTTTTTCTTTCAGTCGTAGGTGGTTGCGTTATGAAGCGGCCAACCGAAAAAGGATCAGGCATGAATGCTTGAAAGCGGAGGAGAATTGCGATGAGGTGGTTAAACTTAGTAGAATATTGAAGAGGGAAAAGAAGAGCCCGTTTTTCAACTCTCTCCCCCCCCCCCCCCCCCCCTTTGTCCTCCCTTAAACCGAAAAATGCAAATTCAAGGGCTTCATTCGAGCCGATACGGTATTAATATCTATTTGGTTAAAGTAGGACAAAATTCAACTAAGACTGGGAATTACTGCTGCTCAGCGCTGTACAGTACTAAGCACCTTTGTCAAAAACCAGTACAGGAGGAACTGGACGGCTGAGCTGAATTCCAGTAAAGGCCCCAAAGCCGAGAAAATTGTTTCTTGACATCCTTAAAAAGAAACGTAAGACTCGTGTTCCTGCTCCGCAGCCATTCCAACCAGGAAAAAAATCATCGTTCTGGAAAGGAATCAAGGGAGCTAGGTCACCGTAGGTGTCGGATCAAAGCCAGGTCATTGTAAAATCTGGAGTCAGAAATAGCAATCATGAAAGTCAAAAACGAAGTAGAATTAGCGTAAGCGCAGGAAGGATCTGGAGCCAGGTCCACCCGGAAAGTAGAGGAAAATGTCGGACTGAAACCAGTATACTGTAAAGGATGGAACTAGACCTAAAGCAATGTTCTCTCGAAAGGAAGATATGGCGCAACGAGACCGCGGAAGTCGGAGTCGAAACCCGGTTATCATGAAAGCCAAAGCCGGAGTTACGCCCCCCTTCCCCTTTAAAAAAGTACGGCTTCAGTCAGAGATGAAGTCAAGTTGTCACGGCGCTGGAGCCAGAGCCACTTTCTTCCAAAGAATCGGGCCCAGACAGTCGTCGACGTCGCGGCCGAAGACGAAACCTGATTATATAGGCCGAAGCCGGTGCAGAAGCCAGGTAATAGCGGAGCCGACTTGGAGCGAGGTGTTTCTCGAAGTCAGAGTCCGCTCATTTCACAAGCCGAAACTAGGATCTCCGTTCCGCCTGACAGCTCGGATCGGAGCCGCTCCATATTGCCAGAGGTTAAGATTACTGATCCCAACCAATCGCCCTCCTCCTTCTTTGCCTTCGCTTTCACGGAGTAGATGTCAACTCACTTTCAAGAAACGTTTGAAACTCGAAGACTCGAAGTATCACAGGCACTTCAATCCATTTTCTCGTGCGAACTAGGCCCCTACTGAAGCCGAAATGTCAAAATCCTCAAGTTTTATTGAAACAGAAGAACAGACGTGAAAAACAATACAAGAAAGCATGAGAATTCCTCTCAGTAAACACATTATACATGAAACAATTCGGAGAAGAGTTAAAGTCAGCGATGTTTCACAGAGCTTGCCTTTTGGGTCGTTTCGTACATGTCAAATGCAAGTCATAAGCTTAAAGTACTAAAAACGACTTATCGATTACTGAAATAAATTGACTGCGAATGATTGCAAAAATAAACATTTTCATTCAATAGCACGCTAAAGTTATAGAATAACGCGAAAATAACAAACCACAGGATGAGACCATCTTGCACTTTCACATACAAATCGCCACCATCCGTTTTTACGGGCAACAATCGCTTGAGATCTGCATCGCCCAACAAATTACTGTTTATCCAATTCGAGAATGCCACCTCTTCCTATGAAACAATTAATGGCGCTTAAAAATATATCAAATTGCCGCATACTTCCAAGCAATGTTTTTCATACCTATTCAACTTCTTTGCTTACTCGCTGCTAGATGACAAGGCAAGTTTGTAATATATTTTTGTAATATCTAACATTTTATCAGAACCTACCTTTGAAGCTTTTTCAACTATATGGCATTGTGAACGCTTTCAACGACTTAACCTCAAAACTATTATGTTATACGGCATTACAAATACTCTTAATGAAATCTCAAGAAATGCATCAGCGTTCTCAGCAAATTAGTTGCACATCTTTTACGGAAAAGCATTTCCCCGCGAGACGCGTAATGAACCTATTTACTCAAAACAGAACAGCTCTACCTCGACTCGGATTGTATGAACAATTTCCTCGTTGCTGTGTTCGGACATTCCTTTGACCGTGTACGCACCCGTGACTGTACCAATACGTTCCTTCCATTTTTTCACCTCTTGATCTTTCTGTGTGCGCAACTCACTGAATAGTTGTTGGAACTCCTCGAAACTCACCTCCCTCGCATCACCAAAACGTTTTAGAAGATCACGAATCTGGAACCACGAAGCGACGATAATGATGAATCCGTTTTGTCTTTACTCCCATTTTCGAGAACTATGGCAGCATTCAATTTTCTCGAACTTTCTCACCTCCTATCTTCGCTGATGCAACTTATGCGTGCATTGATGTTTTCTAAAACAGACCAGCTGGTCATGGAAAACACTTTAAATGCTCAGCGAAATGGTAAAAGTGAGCGTAAATTCCCTACGAGAAATTTGGACCACTTAGTTAGTTTAGGGACAGAATTTATTTACATATGTATCTTAAACTCACATTTTGAGTATGGAATTGGAAAATGGACATTAACGAACAATAAAAGTTCACTGAAACATCGCTAAATCAAAAAAGTGTTAAGTGAACAATCAGAACGACACTACGAAAAAGAACACTCGTCATAAAGAATCGAACCTGGAAACCGGGCAAGTCGATACCGGTAAGGCGGAGTGCTTCTTGCACACCTGCGGTTGCAATTGTGCCCCCACCGTTTTCATTGAGCTGCAAAAAAAAGGCGCGTCCAGTCAATATGCACATCAGATAAACAAACACTGTTTGAACAAAGTTGGAGATTTCGCGATTTCTCCCAACAGTAACATAGACAGAAATAACCTTGATGGAAACATTGTTTCTCAGCCCTACACTCCTATTTGTCTATAGGTAAGCCTGACGATTGACGGTACTCGGAAGTGTACAATGGGCCGAAGATGATACTATTAAAGAACTTATGCCAACATTTCGGTTCACTGAACCATTAATATAGCAAATAACCTCAAACATGAACAATTAAGCCAAAAGCCTGGAACATCGCGAGATGAAAAATTTCACAGTAACTAAGCCAGCAATGGACTGCTGACTGATGGACAGACACACCAAAGTAAAGGGAAAACGTAAGGCACGTATGACTATCTCGCACCTCTTCCACACATCACGCTTTTCGCCTTTCAGTGCCATATATATTTGACATGCACCTTGTTTTCCGTTCGCTACGTTTTTTGAACGTTACAAAATGTATATTAATGACATCTGAAATACAAAGCGAGAGTTCGGTGGTGGCGCTGTTCAACTGATGATGACTCAATGGTGCGTGCGCAAATTATAAAATTAAGCCCCCCCCCTGTGACAGATATGCGAAATGCAATATAAAACATGCACTAGGCGCTACTCTGCGCTTTGACAAACTTGAACATGCAAAACGCATTATTACTGCGCCATATCTATGCACGCGCGCCTGTTCGTCGAGCAGTTTCAACCTAGAATGACTGAAGCAAGAGTTTCGAAATTTGGATTGGCATGACCTGTACCGGCGGTTGGATCGATTCGAATATGAAATCTCACTGTTTGCAGGCAGCTTATGAAACCGCCTGCCTGATCGTGATGAATGAAATCGCTAAAGTGTAAATCGTGTCAGCCTCCGTGAAACGCATTCCCATCCGTTATATTAATGATAACTGTCATGCAATCCGCGATTTTTTGTTCCAATTTGTCTGGTGTTTTCACTCATCGTCAACAACAGAACCAACCGGAAGTGCTTGGAAGTATCCTCTCTACGATTATTGCTTTTATATTCCGCATTCAAATCTCACATTGCAGTTCCCAACTTCGAAATTTTCCAAAGTGCCCCTCAAACAATGTCAGTATCAACGTTTGTAAACTTCGCTACACATACTTAAAATTTTGGGGAAATAATTCACCGTCGGGAATCGTTCGGCTAAATCGGCGAGTTGGTCTTTCGTAAACATCAGTAGTGCTGGCCTTTCCGCCTGCTCTGACCGTCGACACGGCTGAAACACGGCGTCAATAGGAGTTCACCGCTGGTAATCGTTCGACTAAATCATCTCCGCAAGTAAACTGTTTATATCAAACGGCATAAGACAGCAAGGAAGAAAGACATTATTCAAAATAACTCCAAATAGTTCTGATATCGAACGTGGAACTCGTTTACCTGGGATAGGTGGGAGAGGTAAGGGAAGGAGGGGAGACATATTTGCTAAGCAAATTATCGACCATTTCAGTGAGCCTCCTTGGAAAAATTATTACATTGAAATATGAGATATGACACGCAGATGAACACCAATAACCGCTGCACTAAGCTCACTATCAAAGCAACAAAGAAATGCCTAGTTAACCAATCGGTAAACTTTCTCTGACACCTTTAAATGGTTGATGGCATAGAAGAAAACGATTAGTTGAAGGGAAAGAGGCGATAAACGAGCAAAGCAGCTAGCTGTACGATAAACATGGCCTGGCCACTGAATAGTGCCCTTAGTGGCGACAACTTACTCCTATTGATCGAGCATGAGTAACAGCACCGGCGAGTAAAGCGCAAGTGGCCCAGCTTATTAATTGCATTTTAGTATGCATAACTGCTATCGACAACTCGCTGCACCCCTTGTCACGCTCACAAAATCGAACGAAGCACACGGGGCTCAGGGGTACGTTCCCGCAGAACTTTACATAAGAAGGAGCAGTATGCATCATAATGCGGCATATGACAAACGCCTACAATAAATAAGTGTATTCTACAACCATCGTTATTTACATGGTGCAGCCACTGACATCCGTTCTGTGTTTAATGAACGAAAATGAAACGATGCATTCATTTGAGGGGATGAAGAGCGCGATAAGGCGTCGCCTACAATCCCCAGGAAGAAGCTTCAAAGCCGCTTTAAGTCAAAAACCTTCTGTCGCCCAACCTCCCCACGAACATGCACGATGCGATGCGAATTTTTGCCGTCAAATACCTCTAAATTTTGGCATAATTTCAATTCTGGCCACATACTGATTTCATTTGCACCACTTTAGCAACTTCAAAGTAATCGGATGGCACTACCTTCTTCTTCCCCCAACCATAAAAGGACGTTTACAAGGATGTGGGCAGCTATTGTGTGCAGCAACTCCTATTTCATCGCAAAAAAAAAAAAAACAACTGCGTAATACGATCAGCAGTTCACATGACTGCATAGCCAATACTCTGGCACTATCGTTTACGTACCTTTTGCATGACAACAACACCTAACAAACGACAATTTGGCAAATCACCAGCACAACATCGCATAGGTCTGTTCAGCCAGCTGTCCTTGCCATGCGTTGATGGTGGAAAGACGAAAATGGGTTCAATATGGGGTTCCACGATGCCGGGCTAAACCACCTCGAGACGAGCATTCGAGCGTAAGTACGCTCTTTTCAGTCGCTCTCAAAAGCAACGAGCACAAAGCGTGCAAACCCGTTCATTATGTAAATTTCCATACGTGCCCGCTCTAGCCTGGCTTGTGCAGTTGCACTCAGCTTATTTATTGACCGATTTCGCAAATTTTAATCAAACCGTTAAGATGTCCAGCTTACAAGGATTCGGTTTTTCGAAATATTGTACGACAAACCGAATGTCTTTGCATGGAGCAATTTCTAGGCACCTTTAACGTCAACAACCTCTCACAGATTGTCATTTCCACTTCCAAACATGTGGGTCACCATGGATGCACACTACGCGTTATAGCTAATAAATTTGGTAATTCGAGCTTCGACGGTTCGCGACGGACAAAAACACAGGCACATCAACGCGCATAAAGAAATGCAGCCAAAATATACTTAACGAACAAAAATTTGCATGGCACAACAACAAATCTCGCTTCAGAAGCTACGTGCGAAACATCTGATGTGCATGGGTATCGGTGGCAAAACGGAGAGCGAGCGAGTGTTTCAGGGGTTTGAGTCATCCAACTTGCATTGGACTCCGAGAAATTATTTGTGGCTTCAATTAGAAATTTATTCGTTCGTTTGTTTGTTTTTTAAAGGAATACGTTCGGAATAACGGCTGTGGCAACTGCAAATGAATTAATGGTAGAATTTCGCAACCAATCCATTTTTTTCCTAGAAAGACAACTTATTTTTAAACCAAAACATCACCCAGCCCTTGCTTCCCTCCCCATCAACAGGGTATTCAATAACGGTGATGTCCCTTCCC
>JPKZ01002583.1:79233-92639 GCA_000803305.1 Toxocara canis | reverse complement strand
AGCGAGGAAGGGTGGGGGGAGGAAGAGGGGTAACGAATAAAAGAATTTGTTTCTCGCATCATATAGTGCAAACTGTGGCTAAATGGTGAAACAAACCAATCAAAACCTTGACAATTTTTCAGTATTTTGACAGCTGGTCGAATAAACTCACGTCGCGTTTAGAACGCAACGAACAGCAACCATGCAGAGATACTCAGTGAGGTTGTAAACGTACTGAAGCCAAGCACCCAATGAAGAAATGCACAAACGGCGATCCATTCCTATCTCCTCCAAACTTCAGTATTCTCTGTGTGTTATTAGTCGTTACGTTGTGTCCACTTAAGTGCCAATCGCTCCACAACGAGTTATGTGAGGCGAAAATCGACGAAACACCAACGAGAGAACAAACGCATCGGCTCGTATTTCAGTATATGGTTGCTCGCCGCACAACATGTTCAATAATCACATCTTCCTCGACTCACACTCTTCATACCTCGATTTAATGGACACATAACGTAATGAAGGGAGAATTTCAAATCAGTTTGATTCTCCATCATTGGAAATGTTGGCTAATAATCGAACGCTGTAAAGAAACGATTCGGCATCTGATATTTCGAAGCGTTTTTATGCAAACCGTAAAATCGACGAATAGAGTAAAGCAGAAACGAAAACTTTATCAAAAAATGAGGAAAAAGCACGTGAAAGAACTGCGATTCTTGACGGATCCAGAACTCTTGCTGCAATGAAATTAAAGAACGCAAGCGTGAACAAACATGCCTTTCCCTCATAGGCCCTCCCCACACCCCCCACCCTCTGCAACAATTTCAGAAATTCATTTGCCTCAGTTAAATATTGGGACGACTTGCTAATTCATTTTTTTAAAGAATTCCTCCCCTTCCATTTTTCCACCTTTCTCATCATCTCGTTTTAAAATTTTTCGAACCGTTCGCGCTTCGGCTCAAAGTCGGACCGACACTTGCGATTGCCGCTTCCACCCCTCCCCTTTTAAGATGATGAAGAAACAGTCTGCATGGGATGGATGACAACCTGGTATATATTTTGAACAGAACAATCAAGAGGCAAAACTTTGCTCAGAAAAAAAAATAACTAGAGATCGCGAATAGACAAAACGATGTTCAATCAGTTTATTGCTCTCTTTTCTTTCCATTTCTATGCGACTCCAAATCAAAAGCACAATCCTAGACGTGCTGAAGAAGTCGACATTTGATGCACTGGGACGCACAGACATTCAACAAAACATCACTTACAAAAATGCATTAGTAAAAAAAATATGCGTAATGGTGATAAGAGAGAGATAAGTGCAAATGGACGCCCAGAAAAAAAGAAAAGATGAGATTACTTGGGAATAGTTGCTCATTTTTGATGTCTTCAATGCTAAAAATAATTTCCATTCTATGCCGTAAATGAAGCGAACGAATACTACGCATTGACATCACTAAATAATTAATTAACGAAATAAATAAACGAATAAACGAACATTATAAACGAACAAAACAGTAAACGTTCTCTTTCGTTTTAGAAAGTTTCGGTAAAAGTAAATATTTTTGAATATGGAGTCCAAAATAAATTATGCTGAAGTGAATAATTTCAGCGTTAGTCGTTCAGTACATCAGTAGACAAAACAAAGTATTTGCTAATGTTCCGTTGAGTTGTGTTATCCTTTAGCTCGTTATCGAAATTTTCAATCGACGCCCTATTTTGCTCGCAACACTGAATTCGATAAAGGCTCCGCGTTCAACAACTTAGAATGGAAAATGGAAATGTACTGCGTTTGTTTAAAACGGAATCGCTAAAGTTGTGCTCTTGGCAACAGATCGTAAATGTTTCGATTGTTTTTCATATGATTATTGTTTGATACGTTCTCTTTCGATGCAATCAAAACGGCACATTCAAACTCTATTCATACATGTACTGCCAGGAGAATTATCCAATTTTGTTACATGAGAAACCAACAACTGCGCTTAGGTAAAGTTGATCTTTAGCAAGCATTGAAATTACGCTCTTAACAAAAGCCAATTTCCAAATGTCGGCATACTTATATAACATAGGTCAATTACAAGTTTTGCAAGCTAGGAACGTCAAATCGATGCGATATGAGCATAATATTAGCCACTTTTAGATGTGTTATAAGATGTGTCCTAAGAATGTGTTATAAGATGTGTCCTAAGAATGTGTTATAAGATGTGTCCTAAGAATGTGTTATAAGATGTGTCCTAAGAATGTGTTATAAGATGTGTCCTAAGAATGTGTTATAAGATGTGTCCTAAGAATGTGTTATAAGATGTGTCCTAAGAATGTGTTATAAGATGTGTCCTAAGAATGTGTTATAAGATGTGTCCTAAGAATGTGTTATAAGATGTGTCCTAAGAATGTGTTATAAGATGTGTCCTAAGAATGTGTTATAAGATGTGTCCTAAGAATGTGTTATAAGATGTGTCCTAAGAATGTGTTATAAGATGTGTCCTAAGAATGTGTTATAAGATGTGTCCTAAGAATGTGTTATAAGATGTGTCCTAAGAATGTGTTATAAGATGTGTCCTAAGAATGTGTTATAAGATGTGTCCTAAGAATGTGTTATAAGATGTGTCCTAAGAATGTGTTATAAGATGTGTCCTAAGAATGTGTTATAAGATGTGTCCTAAGAATGTGTTATAAGATGTGTCCTAAGAATGTGTTATAAGATGTGTCCTAAGAATGTGTTATAAGATGTGTCCTAAGAATGTGTTATAAGATGTGTCCTAAGAATGTGTTATAAGATGTGTCCTAAGAATGTGTTATAAGATGTGTCCTAAGAATGTGTTATAAGATGTGTCCTAAGAATGTGTTATAAGATGTGTCCTAAGAATGTGTTATAAGATGTGTCCTAAGAATGTGTTATAAGATGTGTCCTAAGAATGTGTTATAAGATGTGTCCTAAGAATGTGTTATAAGATGTGTCCTAAGAATGTGTTATAAGATGTGTCCTAAGAATGTGTTATAAGATGTGTCCTAAGAATGTGTTATAAGATGTGTCCTAAGAATGTGTTATAAGATGTGTCCTAAGAATGTGTTATAAGATGTGTCCTAAGAATGTGTTATAAGATGTGTCCTAAGAATGTGTTATAAGATGTGTCCTAAGAATGTGTTATAAGATGTGTCCTAAGAATGTGTTATAAGATGTGTCCTAAGAATGTGTTATAAGATGTGTCCTAAGAATGTGTTATAAGATGTGTCCTAAGAATGTGTTATAAGATGTGTCCTAAGAATGTGTTATAAGATGTGTCCTAAGAATGTGTTATAAGATGTGTCCTAAGAATGTGTTATAAGATGTGTCCTAAGAATGTGTTATAAGATGTGTCCTAAGAATGTGTTATAAGATGTGTCCTAAGAATGTGTTATAAGATGTGTCCTAAGAATGTGTTATAAGATGTGTCCTAAGAATGTGTTATAAGATGTGTCCTAAGAATGTGTTATAAGATGTATCCTAAGAATGTGTTATAAGATGTGTCCTAAGAATGTGTTATAAGATGTGTCCTAAGAATGTGTTATAAGATGTGTTATAAGAAAGTAACGAGTGATGACGAACGAGTGCACATTCGAGTGGAATAAAGAACGCAAGAAATTCGGAAAATCTCATTATGCGATATAATAAAGCAATAACACACGCAAATAGGTGCGCGCTTTGTGATCATTACAGCATCATTGATATTATTATAATGAATGATAAGATGAGCGCATAAACGTTAAAGGAATCCGAAAACAATTTGCGCCCAAATTGGGTCATTCGAGTGCAACTCATTCACTATTCGATATCCAAATGTGATAAAATATTATCATAGCGCTTTCGTTCGTTTGGCTCATATTAACAATTATTAAGAGTAAACGACAAATGCAAAAAATAATGAAAGAAAAAAAACGAAATGATCAATTGGGTGTTGAGCTTAAAATTTAGCCAAGCGGTAATATTAAACAATATGCATGCTCACCCCATAAACGGACAATCAAAACTAATCAGCTAAATAACAGAACAAGCAGTTCGCACAATAGTCGCTTTGGGAACTCAACGATCCAAGCATCTTTTTTCATTATTGCTTAGAAATGGAGAAATTTCAAATTTATTCCATCCAAGGGTTTGCATAAACCTTCTACTAAAGAAACTATTTTCTCCTATCCGACTATGGAATTTGACCGATGAAAATGTTGGCAACTTTTTCTACCCTTTATATGACCCGACTGACCGAACGTGTAACTACCTTTTGCTAAAAACTGAGCAAATTTTTTACTCCTCCCCCCCCCCCTTCCCTTTAATGACACAACTTTTCCCGGGTGGACGAAATGCTCTAAAATAGGGTAAAGAATACGATCTTCAAGACCAGATTATAGCTTCCAAACTTCATAAAAACTCTACCGTCGATCGCTTCTGCGTTGAAAATATCCGAAGAGTAAACAGACGGACTGATGCACAGACTACATTCGAACGTACATGCGGTCGCCATAGCACGCTTTGCAAATCGCACGTCTACTAAGGCGTATAAAATTACGTTCACGATCGGCAAGCATTTGAGATATATTGACGGCTGATACACGAAACATAGTTTTGAGTAACAAAAAGGGATATTCGGTTACGCATCGAACACAGCTTTAAGAAATGATCGATAAGAAATGGGATATTGGCAAAACTTTAGGAAAGTCGATGTTATATTGAATTAAGAGTGCATCAAATTGACTCGTTCTCCCTCATCTAACCAGATGGACATCGACTCGTCCTCCCGTCGCTGGCCATCTGTGAAGTTGAGCAGATCGTCATCTGATACAGTCGTGCAAAGAAAGTCAGAGAAGAGATGTGCAGTGACGATCTAAGAAGAACTTTAAAAAAAAAAAGAAGCAAAATTAAGTGCTATATGTTGATTGATTGACAAGACGACATATTGGTTCTGAACTAGGCGAGCGATCGAATGAATGTGTGTGAGCGCGCTTGTGCCTGGTACAGCACTCGATCATACATACCACTATGGTTAATAAGAGCACCTCGCTACTGTGAAAACCCTCCATCAGTGAACACGTTCAGCATTAATTTTTTTTTTTCTTTGCAGCCAAAATAATCATTGAAAGTGAGCCTGCACTGGCTTGTTGTCTTTGCAGACTACGCAACGGCATTATAACTAGAGTCTGTGAACGAAATTTTAAAAAACTTTCCTTTCAAATACTTCCGAAGCAAAAAAATATTTGAGATTTAAAAAATCATCTTCGAATATACCCCTCACCCCCTCCCCCTCGCTTCACAAATAAGAGAATGAAAATCGTGAAACAAAATTTTCAATCGCATGGCAGCATGGTTCCAGCAAAACTTTTGCCTTTGTTTTTATCGCTTTCGGCTTAACGCCCCAATGGCGACTTATTTTTTAAAATGACAGCAAAATGCCAAAGCTGTGTATATAATAAAAAATATCCCCTCACAACATAAAGTGCAACGTAACCTCGAACGACAACAAAAATGCCTTTTTTCACTGAAGGACCTTGACTTATTTATCGAAGGCACAAAAAAGCAACTGAATAGCGGCATGTTGCATCATATGTTTAAGGAGTCCCCTTATGGCGGTCATATCGACTAAAACGGTGAAATCCAATTTTAAAGCAATCTTGTAGCAGCCCATTTCGAATGCCAGTTAAGGAGGAAAAGAAATAACCAAACAAAGAAAAGAAAAAGAGGAAAAGCCAACAACAGAGCAAATTCAGTTTACGATCGACAATAAAACAAAATGTTGAGATGCACTCTGGTTTAAGTTCCGACAGCGGTAAGACATCAGCGCGCAATTCACTCTCGTATCTTCTCCGTGACGAGAAAATGTTGCGCAAAAAGACGGAGGAGAGCTATTCAGTGCCCTCTTGTGCTAACAATCGTTCCCCTCATCAAACCACTATTCGCCCAAGGACGGCACCACGCTACACCGCTCCGCCAATAACTATCACACTTTATAGCTGTTTCCGGTAGCACTCAGGCGCATCAACGCATTATACCTTAAGTTGTATTTGTCAACAAAAAATATTCAAATATCTTAGGCAAACAAGATATCACAAAGGTTGTAAAGAAGTATAGGGTCGGTCATACGAAGAGTGGGGCAGGGCGGAAAAGGGGAAGGAGATAGAGTCCGGGTGCAACTGGGAAACAGTGTTGGCTCTTTCCTTTCTCGCCAACCACTCATGTTAAAAACTGACGGCGAAAGAATGTTTGCTCTCAATGGAACGTAAGAGCTTTTCGATAGAAGCAGAGCTCTGCAATTAACGAGTATAATTTGATAGCACGCTCGAGGTGCTCTGCAGCTTATAGTGCTTGGGGGAACGACGTACTGGTATTCAGTAGAAAAAAGAGAGGCATAATTCTTCGTGCTCCCCAGGCTCGCTCCGGTCAACCATCAAAAAACACACACACACACACCTTTCCGAGAATTCCAATGAGCTTCTATGGGAATCAAGTGGCTTTTCACTACAGTAAATGAATTCGTTTCGATAACCAAAAATGCTATTCCCGAAAACAATAAAGAGATGCTGTTCGCCCAACATATCGTCCCAACGCCATTAAAGGTACCCAAGAAACGACTCCTAAATTTATTCACATTATGCAATTCCTTTCGTTTGATGAACGAAAGAAGACAATCAAACCGATTCATTCGATCGCTCCCCAAATCCCGCTAACTTCCATACAGATTTGAAGCGAAGAAATTCCACTAAAACCGTTCGAATTTGCAAACGCTAAGGCTAATTAAACAGCATGAATTGCGAACAGCTCGGAGGGGGCATTTGTGCGCATGCGTATGCGAAAAAAAGAGCATATAAAGCGTTACAACGACTATGAAAAACGAAACTGTTGGCGGGTTTTGTGACCACAACATTACTCTTTAAGAAGAACGTACAATTTTAAGCGAACGCATTCCACTATGAGTTTCACAGTTTTCAAAGAACGTCAATAATACGGAAATGCAGAAGTTCAGAAACCAATCAATCAGTCGGCTTATGCGAGAATCCGAAGGAGATAGATGAGCGAGAGAGAAAAAAGAAGCGAAATCGAGTCGCGGAAAGCGATCGAAGAGAACGGCAACGCGAAGAGGAACGGGGTTTCCATGGTGGGAATGTCCGAAACGATTGGGGAAGAATGGAAGCGAACCGCACGCGCGCTTCAAAGCGACACGTACGCCGCATTGGACGCGCATACACATGGATGATTCACCTTTTGTGCTAGTAGGAATTGATCGTGTTGACACTTGACTTGACACGATTGTGGAGGATAGGGCAAGAAAGAGTCAAGAGTGGAAGGCACGTCTCGTGGTTAAAGTACAACGAGAAATTTGATAAAGCGAAATCAGTTTTCGCTGTGCGCTGCTTTGATTTTTGTATTGCTGTTGCCAGCTTGTGCGCGGTTTGTTGTTTGCTTGTCTCTTTGGGATTATTTTCTAGAAGAAATGATATGATTATTCTATGATCATATCTTTTGTTTTTTCTTTTCCTTTTATTTTATTGTTTTCCTAGCGATCGAGGGAGTCTGTCTTCGTCGCTTTGAACGAAGATTTTTAAACGGATATTAAAGTTTTCGAACGGATATTAGAGAGTTTGAATAACGATTTCGTCGAATCATTTTTCCACATATTCTTTCTATCGAGAAATGCTTCTTTGCAAAAGTCTCGAATGCTGATCCCTGGTAGCATCGGCTGTAATCTGTAATCGGTCAGGAACGTCCGGGCAGTGTCATCAGAAGAAGTAACTTTCATTTGCAGAAACTATGAGCATAACATTGTAAGTCGTTAACTGATGGACAAGTCGAAAAGCCTGTCATGCGGCTGGAACGATATGCATGACTCACGGTTTTGCTAAAAATGATGCAACAAATGCTCGATAACCGAATGAAGGATGATCTGCGAATGCTATACAGAAGCATTTCCATCTACTCCGCTATCAAAGAATCGCTCGAGAGTGGCGCACCGTGAGGTGATGCTAGTAGGTTACGAGATCACAGCGGATGTTATCATCAATCTCGCTGAAATTTTGTTGTTCATAATCACAAAATTTCTCGTTCTTCCGAGGCGTTTTCAATACTCGACAGTTTGGTGACGTTCTCCATCATATGAGCCTTCGTTTGAGAGCCCTGCAGTGCCAAAAATTTTGTCTGCTAAGCCTCATCGCGGAGGTTATTTTCGGCTCCAGAGTTGAAACTTTCGAATAAACACACACTCACTTGCTAACACAGACGTAACAGATGCACGATCCGCATTCGATGCGGTCAAAAGCACATAAAACGCGTGAAGCTCATGCTTAGATCATTTTTCCGATCGACAAATAAAACGCGTCACATGCATCTCGGAGCATCACACTTTGGAAGAAAGGCCACATCCAAATTAAACACTTTAACCAGCATATCTGAAAGAGTACAGTCGAATCGGACCAAAATCATTCAGAAATTCTGATACCAAAAACTCTTCTCAAATCATCTGCGAAAGCATTTAAATAGAAAAAATCCCCTGAGCAGTTTCAGCAAAAAATTTTTAAAATCACTTTTCTTCAAATTTATTCAAATCGTTTTCGCTAGTCGTTTCCGCCTGTTAACGCCTCCTCGTTCAAGCTCTTGCGCCTAAGCTGCTTCTTGTACGAGCGGATACAACTGAACGAATAGTAGTCGACAATGATGATACCCACATATGGTGGTGTTGTTGATGTTTTGACATACGCAAAAGAAATCTCGCATCTCTACTAGTAGAAAAAAAATTACAACTCAGTTCTCCTTTACTATCCTTCCATCCTGCGATACACGACCTGACAAAAAAACGCCATCAAAAATTGTTAGATGTGCTGATAAATCGCTTGCGTATTATTGTTTTTATTATTATTAATTATTTAATCATTATTAATAATTATTATTATTATTATTATTATTATTATTATTATTATTATTATTATTATTACTAGTATCACTATTAATATTGTTACTGTTATCATTACTGTTGTAAAGCTATCGGCGTTGAGCGTTGTGCATTGACATCAAGTGCAATGCGTAAAACTATGATGAAACAAACTTTTACATTTGGAAGTGCCAATAGGGCTGTAATTTATGGTGTTACCATTTGATATTGCAATGTCCGCACGGACGAATTATCTTTTTTCTCAAGTGGTATCTCACCCATTTTCGGGGACAATTTACACTTTTTTGGGGAGCCTTGGAGCAATTGTCGGCGTCAACGGAAATTTCGCTGAATTCGCTACTTGTCTTTGGCGCAACAAAAGACGATTTTAGAATTCCTGATTTTTTTGGTCACGTAATTGGCAATTTTATTTGTGGTGTAATTTGCAAAGAATAAGTCGGTATGAAATGGGATTTTGTGGAAAGAAAAATCGCTAAAACGATGGCCGACATTACGTTTCACAATTCGACGCCACGGACGTCTTAGTTCATAACTGTGTTCAAAGTGTTGACCATATGCAGTCATTTGTGATCACTCATGTAGACTAAGTTTCCTGGATTTAATGCTGGTCGCGAACGTGCGGATGCCGAGTAGCCTAGGCTGAATTCCGAAAAAGTCGACCGCGAAGAAACGAGACGCAGAGATAGTGGCATCGATCATCTCCAATTTCTTCTTCATCACTATATCGTTTTTAATCATTGCAGTATCCTCCAATACCTTTTTACTTCCTTCTACTATTGGTCAAAGGCTTTCATAATAGTGTTTCAATAGAAATACTTTTAAAAATTTCGTCAAGGTGTGAACGAAAGATCGATTTATGGTATAAATGGTCAAAATTTTATGAGAACCAAACACAAGCTGCATGAGCACATTGTGCTGCATTGCGGCTCGCACCCACATTTGCAACTCGCTGTCGCTACGAATTTGTGAAGTATGACGGTAAATAAATGATTTTATGAGAAATGCATGAGACTTCCTTGTAGAAATAAACTCATTCTATTCTGATTTTCCAAAATTTACCTTCATCTTCTCTTGCAGCGCTTCATGCGATGAAGATTTCGATTCGGTGAAAGCTGGTGTAGAATGAATCAAACAAGTTCTCAACAAAGGATGTAAAGGACACACCGAGGTTGATAGATGAGGTCCCGAACGCAATATGTTCAATCAGCTGCGCCGTAGATCGAATGACCCTCACTGAATAGCCATTCAAAAAAAGTTTTTTTTTGCTATAGGGAAACCGATAGTGGAATTAAGACGAACAACAAAGATGTGGCCGATTGTTTGAGGAGAAGGTGACAAACCCATTTTGCCTTTTTTTCAGATAGAGATTATTAATTATCATTTGCTAGATTTCGTAATTTCGAACATATTCATATCCTCTTACGAGCAACTAATGTCTGCCATATCTCAGGCACACCAAACATTACGAAATACTTGCACAGCTGTAGAGAAAATCTTTTCTGAAGGAAATTTGTTCGTTCCGAATGATTCACTTTCGTGTAGCGCCATCGTTTTTTTTTCGTTTTAAATCATATCCGAAAAACATAAAAGCGATCAGAAAAACATTTTCATCGTTGTAACCGCGACAGTTGAGTGGAGGGTGTAACCGCGCGAGGTGAACGATAGTGGCGCAATTGCGGACATCAGTGTTGCCTGAATCAGCGGGGAGTGGCTGAGTCATTCCAGCTCGTGCCATAATGAACAATTTAGCAGTCATCGTCTCGAGTGGGCGCCATCACACTAACAACCCATTCTTTGAAATCTTTCACAGAGTCGTATTCATTGAATGTGATTCGTTTTGATGCGCAAACGTCGAGCACATCAATTATCAACAAACAAAATACAACTAGTTGTTTTTTAACATAAATGAACACGATCGAGCTGTGCCAAAAATACCTATTGTGTTCTAACTTACTGTTTAGTGGCATATGTTGTAATGGTGACAAGAGATAAGATTAGAGGTGTACACATGAATATTTAAACATTTCAGTTTGAAAAATAGCCAAACAATGGCGTAAGTTCAGTAAGCAACGTATCAAAAGTATGATCTCTGAATATTAGCGCCTTTAAAAACCATGAAACTAAAGTTCCTAGCAGTTTACCAAACGCTCACAAACCTCTTTCGTTGCGCACTAAACGGTTTGTCCTTTGCGTAAAATTTGTTCGTTTTCTTCCGACAACCCCATTTATAAGGCGCATTATGATATTTTACTCACTTCGTTGTTTCATAAACATTTCAGTTCGCTAACCTCTTCTTTTGGTGCAAGTTTCCACACTTTGTAAGGCAACGAATTCACTCCAACGGCAGAACTCGATTGGGCAACAATCATCGTGGTTGTATGTCGTGCGTTCTCTGAAAATTTCAAACAATCATCGCGTTCGACAACAGCAATATCCACAATAACCGTTAGTTGTACGACCGGAATTTGTTACTATACCGAATTTTGCTCATTCTATACGATTTCAGTATAGCGTGAACATGTTGGCATTCATTGAACATCTACACTCATTCATTCTCTATGAACATGTTGGCATTCATTGAACACCTACACTCATTCATTCTATATGAACATGTTGGCATTCATTGAACATCTACACTCATTCATTCTATATGAACATGTTGGCATTCATTGAACATCTACACTCTAGAACGACATTTAAAATTCACAACTTTTCAAAAATGCTAAAGAATTTACCAGTGTTGGGCACTGCAGAATAACAACGACGCAAATATATGGTTGACAACAAATGAAACGAATAGACAAAGAACTGTGTACTCGTTTCATAACAGGAAAACGAGGTGATCTAAGAAATCTCAAATTTAGTATTTCAGTTACATACAATAAAGGAATCACTGACGTTCAATGAATCTAAAGTGTGGATTCTATCTTCATAAAATATAGATTCATTGAAGGAGAATAACTCTGAGGTTAAGAAAGGAGATGATACGCTAAAACAATGTTGAACTAACGACTCAAGAATTCGCTCGATCGTTTAAATAGAGGTGAAATGAGTAATTGTTTGTAGCGAAGCGGGGCCACCAGTGACAGCCAACGTATATACACCTAAAATGGACGCTATCTCAGAATCTCCAAAATTTCTCTCTCTCTCTGAATCTCTGTGCTATCCCATCTCTCAGCTGTCCCGTCAACGGTTTTAGCGTTGATGAATCATCCCACGAAATGCTTCACTAGCTCACTTCACCCAGCTGTCACCTCCGCTTGCCTCTCACGTGTAGTCTTCATCGATCTCGAACAAAACACAACGAACAATAGAACTGACCTCAAAAAACAAAGAGTGGTGTGCCCTACGTTGTCTGCGCAGATGTCTACCACAAACAAACAGCATTGTTTTTTCTACCTACTAAGCCATACCGTATTGTATTGTACTTCAACTCAACGTTTTTTTTTCCGAATGAACGTAAATCACAAATAATATCAACTAAAATACGGATGCCAAATATTATCCACCTTCCCTCCCCTCCTCCTGACAGAAAAGTGGGAAGAAAGGAGAACAAAGTAAAGCCTAGCATACTCCATAGTGAAAGCAGAGGGAATTTGAGATTCTCAACTGGGGTCCGAAACGATTCTTCTTAGTTTGTCCGACAAATATAAGGTAAAAACCACACTGCCTAAACTCACTGACACAGTAGTCATGGCTCATTATGAATAAGAGTAGGACCATAAATATATTAAAGTAGAAACAGGAAGTCCCATTATTTGACCAGTTGAATTTTTAGTTATGAGATAGCCCCGCAAAGGCACGGTCTAGTTCACAAAGCATGGTATAGATAGGCTATGAAACAAAATTAAATAAGCATGGTATAACTTTTTTGAGGAAAATAATAGTACATTTTTACAACTTTATTCTTTAAAACTTCAAATTGGCTGTCAAAATAAAACGCGTATGTTTTGCAGCAAAGTGTAGTATTACGTCTTGAAGTAGAAATGAAGTGAATTTTCATTTTTGTTTCGCCGACGATTTCGAAAAGGCAAATCTTTAAAGTAATCACAAATATTGGTCAACGGGTCACAGAGTGAAAATTCCCATTTTGCGCGTCCCGCACTCAAGTCCACTCAAACAAAGGTAGTTTTGTTGAAAAGTTCTTGAAAAACTATTCTACTGTGTTTACAGGTTTGATTGTGAGAAGAAACCGTGAAATATTGTGCTGATCACTATGCTGGAATTATAGCTATATCCAACCGCACGCTGAAGTTACGGTATATCTCGTCACCCGATTAGAACCCTGGCGCTATGAAGTTCGCAGGCTTTCTCGACGGTGAGCGTTTATTTCCAACGAGAAGGGGACTATATCCAGCATGATTTTTCCGTTCGGCTTCTACTACGTTTCGCCTCTAGTGAGAAAAATCCTCCGTATTGCGCGGGATTTTTAAGAGAGATGCTGCGTTAAGAGAGGATATTTTTCACCACGCTTAAACAGCAAGGTTTGCTCGAAGTGCGGATTATTTGAGTTTTTTT
>JPKZ01002583.1:53284-79089 GCA_000803305.1 Toxocara canis | reverse complement strand
TGACCGTAAGACGTTATCGTATGTTTAACATATATAACACATTATCGCAGAAAGAAAAATGATATATGTGAAAACATAGCTAAGCGCATACGTTTCCTGCTCGTATGTGAGCGTTCTACATGTTTTCGATTGGCTACAGTACCACGTGCATAAATATTGCTAGGTTGTGGCCTGTGATAACCAGCTGGTTCCTTTATGCAGATGCAGTGAAATATTTGACTGCCGACAATAACCACAATATTCAATAGATTTCGATGCCATATGTTAGCAAGACGATTTCCTTGAGTCTTCAACTTTTACTAAGATCAGTGTGCTGATCTGCCTTTGGAAATCAATGTTGACAATTACTGAAAAAAAAGGTCTGATGTTAATCGGGTGGTCATAACTCGCACGTATAAATTGCACGTAATAAATATGGCTGGATCGCCATAAACCAGGTGGGCAATCGGCATTTTCAAAGTGTGCTAAAGATTTCCAACAGGCTTATCATCAGTTTGCAAAAAACCAAGAAAAGCGTTTGATATGTTTCGGATTCACTGCTTCGTGCAGTTTTCTTTATTCACGTGAATAAAGGCTATTCTTCTTCTTCTTCTTCTTCTAAATTGACTTACGTGTGGTAATCGTATTCTGATTATATATCACGTTAACTGAAAAACTACAAGTTCAAAAAGTTAAAGTAAATTGAGGATTAAGACGGACAGGACGTTTGATACAGTCCCACAAGGGGCTGCATGTCTTCGAATTCATGTTCTCTAATTGGTAAAAAATGTACGGTTGTGAGTATCTATAATACATATCATTTATAAGCATCCTAATGTTACATGAGAAGTGCTCCGTGGCGACATGTTCTGCGAAATTGAGGCGTCAGTGTGTTGCGATCGTTCTATACGACCCTTATTAATCAACCTTTTGAGCTCTACTGACTGGTGACAGTGACTGGTGACATTGTGAGGTGACTCAGCATTTTTTTCCTGCTTTTTTTGAAGCCTTGAACTAGAGGATTGTAGCTGCAAGAAGATTTTGTACGGGAATCGTCTCAGCCCTATCCCCAGAGGGTCAGGTCCCGAGGAGGGGCGGAAGTGCACATCCACAACAGCAACCAGGCAAGGAAGGGAAAAAGGTGGAAGGGGAGGAGGGCACCATAAATTTCACCCTTATTTGAAGCAACACAAATGCTGCACCAGAAAACAAGTTAGTTGCGATTAGCATCTAACAGAGAGGCAAAAATACGGACAGGTGATGGATAATCCTATTTGATAACGTCGTTCAATCACTGTTGTTATTTTGTGCTGCGAGTACTCTGCTCATACTGGAACATCAATATTTGGTAGGTGCAAAGATGTGGGGTATGGGGAGGAGCAGGAAATTGGCTTTAGAGATCTCAGGTTATGCAGCCTCAAAAGTTGAGCATGAAAGTGACTTCCTTTCTTTCCAAAAAAAGTAAGAATGGTGAATCCGCGCAAGATGAATAATTTGTTGTCCAACCCTGGCACTATGGAAAACGTTTAAAAGAACCTTTTGTTTCAGCACAAAGAAAATGAATGAATCGCTAGCCTCTGTTAATGCCGAACGGGCCTGTTTTTTTCTGTTCGGTTAGTGAGGCGACTGAGCTTCTTGTCGATCGCTATACCGCTAATTCAGTTTATTGTCCGTTAGCCTGGCATCACCACAAGTTCGTCTGCATGAAACGTTCCCACCACCTGCTAAAAGTCAATAAACGCAATGTAGTACACAGTTACACGGTCATCTCGAAAAACGTTCAAAAAATTGAACCCTACACATGTCCAGAATCCAGAACTTGCGTTTTCAGAACTTTCTATGCGTTTTCCATAATGTTTACTGTTGACGCATTTTCTTACAATAGCACTAAAGTGAGAAAAACTCGATTGTACAGCAGGCGGCTGCACTCTTAGAGGAGGTGCTTGCAGAAACCAAATATGTGAGTCAATAAAACACAGGAGGTCATTTATAGCGGATGAGCATGACCAGTGCAATCGTCGGCCGCTTCTTATAATCATCGACGCAGTTGTCATTCAATATTCATCCCGCTCGAATACGCTTCAATCCAAATGCGACCGGCTTAAATCCGGGACGTTATCTCACAATGGATGGATGACTTTTGCGACAGATGGTATACAGTTGGCAGCGCATTACATATGTCATTGAGCGCATAAAAGTAAAGCAGCAAAGTGTTTGCGTCGTTGAAGGTAGCAAATACAGCAAATTGATGGTGTAAGCGAGTGACGATAAGTGTCTTAGCTGTTTTGAATGAGTAGCAACAGCAAGTACTTTTCTTGCTGTTGCTACTCATTCAATTGCTACTCATTGCTGGTAAACCGATTCATTTGGCAAATTTGTTCTTCTGTTCAAACTGTTCAGGTATTTTGATCTCGAAAGACAACGAGAGTATTGTCGATCGTTGAATTCATTCAGAGCGACGAAAGGCTCTTCCTGATTAAGGACGAAATCAACGTTTCGAATATTTCTCCATCTCTTTCTCTATTTCTCACGATTTCGTCTACGTCCATATCAATTTCTCTAACCTCATATTCCGACTGGCGTTTCGGGGCCAAACTTCACGCTGAAGACTTATACTGTTGGGTGAAAATGTGCTTGCTTTAAACATAAATCGGTTGGATGAATAAAAATTTTGAATCGATTCTCCGCTTCCTGCGACCGAAGGATATTTGCTTGCGACGACATGTTATGAACACATTCTTCCGTCTGTAAGGTAAATACTTTCGATCGCCAAATTCCCTGCGTCTTTTTTGACTATCTTGGTTTTTTTTTGCCAACCAAAAGAAATGAGGGCTGGCTCATTGAACTCATCAAGTGTACTTCGTAACATAAAATCTTCACAGGACGAACGTAGGAACCTCTTCAAAACTCGAAGACTCTTCATTAAAAGTTTCCCGCATGCAGGACATTGCGTCCAGTGCTCTCATTCAACCACTAGAATTTCACATTGTGTCCGGTGTTCCTAGCCAACCATAGAATTTTATCATTATCAAAATCCACTCACCACCTGGCCCCTTCTAAACATTTCTTGCAATAATAATACGTGTTTCACAGAGCAATAACCCGTGAGCAATAACCAAATTGTTCAATTTTAAGGACTAATTGGCAAACGTGCCTTTTAAAATTATAAGCTGGTATAACACTGGATACGAACTGACCGGAACGGGCGGTTTTATATGTGCACGCGTTCTTTTCTGTACTTGACCTAGACGAAACTATGCTTAGCGCACCCTCGATGTTTCACTTAGAAGCGGAAGACCATTAAAAAAGTTTTATATTTTCTTTTCTCACAATGAAAGCAACAAGGCCCGAGCTCATCAAACGTCATCAAAGGAGAGTTACGACGTATGCGAACACTAAACAACTCAGAAGACAAAAGCAGCTAGGAAGACCTCATCTTCACCATTCGCATAACTGTAAGCACTGATAGAAAACGTTCTGTGGTTTTCTAAATATTCAAGGCAATAAAATTCAGCAAATGATGAGGGAATGAACATCGCAAAGGAAACGAACCGAGGAAAAAAATTACCTAAATGTCAATATAACAAATTCAGATGAAAGACGGATACACTTTCGTCACATTGAAGGCACCTCTAAATTAATTTCAATCATTGATGAAAATCAAAAGCAAATCATTCAGTGATGCATCTTACTTCATTTTGAGCATGAACATCATGAAAAGACTTCCCGAAATGAGCTTTGCAGACGAGTGATCTATGACTGGATTGGACAACACTGCGGAAAAGTAAACGTCCCAACGTTGAACGTACTGTAATGACACGAAAATCCGTAAAAGACAACACCCATCTGAAATAACTGACCACTAATTTGAGGGTTTTTTGCGTCTGAGCACCGCGACCATAAGTAGAGTTTCATGGTCCCATCATGGTATGGCAATTCATAAAGAAATCATGTTATACAGTTTCGTGACCGGTCGTTATGCATTGGTGCGCGTTGTGACACAACCTAAGCGAATAGCTATTTAATGCTTCGAAAATCGCACCACCTCCCCCTCCCTTTTTAATGCGAAGGAAGCTGAGCTTCGTAAAAACTGAATAGGCGTACAAGGAAAATATCGATGCAAATTAGTTCGTTGATTGCTTTAACATCATTTCAACTCATGTTCGAGCACATACTGCATAAGCACTCTGAGTTCGTGTTAGATAAAATGAATGAGAACGAGAAAAAAAGAATTATATGGGGATATTTGATCACATTTAAGCGCCTAATGCATCAAATTATAAGCATGAATGCGAACTTTGATGAAACGTCCAACTTTTCAACAATGATTTTAATCACACTCTCGTGTGGTGCGCTCTCTTATCAATAATTCTGATTCATCGTACGCTGTGAGCTGCTCATTGGACTTCTGAAGAATGCGCTCACATAGAACCATGGTAGGCTTATTGTCTGAAATAAAGTTAACATTTAAAAAGCTGCAAAACGTGCTCATTAAAAAAATGCTTGTACATTGCGCAATACATTGTGCTGCTGTTGGTTCGGCCATACTCATCGATTAAGAAGAGTATGAAATTCAAAAAATGCCTCTTTGTATACAACGCACCACACGCACAACAAAGTATCAACTCCAGTGATCAGTGTTTTGCGGAGCACACGAATGCAGCTTCTCTGAATTCGATGGCATTTTCATTTGTGTTTTGCCAACGCAGAAGCGCGTTGCAATGCGAGAGTTTCGGCGCCTCTATGTGCGTGCCTATTCGCATTTCAATTCGAGATGTTCCGTCTTCACGGTATACAGTACATATGTGAGCTGGTCTAAAAACTTCAGATGCTATGTAAGCTCTTAAAAAGACTCTCTCTCTCCCAATAAAACATGCTTTCCAAGCTTTTCAATACTTCATCAAAAAGCTAACGGCGATCGCAATTCCTTAAGCGCAGCTCTAGAAAAACTTTTTCTTTAAATTCCTCGGCCAGCAATTCTACGCTGGATTCCCACCCGATCGGGTACAATTCTTCCATGCCACCTCCCACTAATTAGCAACCCGATGCTTCTTTTTTAGTCAATCACCCTAATTCGAATTTAGTAGTGGGCTTTGGCACATCCATTGAATTGAGTGTTTTCGAATACAACGATGGTTCACGATCTACGATCTGCAGATAGTTTGATACTACACCATTCTATCCATATACCACAGCTCAAAACCAATTTTCAAACAATGCAGAAGGCTGTCCGTCCGGCTATGTTATGAATCTCGAGAAGAAAAAAAGAGCAGATGCTAGTTCAAAAGAATGTTCCAAGGCCGTTTGACGCGAACTTTTGTACGGAAGAATGCGTTCGTTGTGAGGGAATTTGAGCGGAGAATTCTTTGAAGACACTGCAAGCAATGGGAAATTCTAGTCGATGATCAAAAATGAATGAAAAATTTGTGGAGGCCAATTAAAGAAGCAGAGCGAACATCGTCTTTTCTTTAAGTTAGAAACATATCACTTCTACAGGATCAGATACGGTGGCGCATGAAAAGCTTGAATAATGCGCCTCTGCTTTATTTTGTATGATCAGCGAGAGAATGCTATAGAGGTGTTGCGTAAGCCAAGAGAAGGAACCTTCATGAGGTAACCTCGATTTGCTCCATTATTTCCCTAATCTCTCACCTTTTTTTTGCGTAAACATTGGTACTATTACTTATTAGAGGGTATTTGCGTTCTTCCGCATTTCGTTTCCCGAAAACGTCCTCACTAAAAGATGCGCGCGCAAAAGCTACGACTTGTACGTTTTCTCCACTCTACTTGGTTCTCATGTTGTGGATTCAACACAAAAAAGTGATGGAATGATTAGGTAAGGCATGTGAGAGAATCGCGTCGAAAGACAACGGTTAAAAATATTGTTTGAGTCATTTTGCCATTAAAGAAGGAAGTTAATTTTTTATGGGATTGTGTGGCTGTTCCAGAGAGTAAGAATGGTTGGTGGACAAGGCAGAAAAGGAATATGATGTGTCACCTCGCAAAATAGTCTTTGGGAGGCGACACCATATCGCTGATGTGTGAAATGAAGCCATGACGATTTCAGCTTTTTTTGTTGTGAAATAACAACTCCCGTTGGAGGAGTAACTAACCTCGTGAATGTTGGGTCTAGTCTCAAAATCGAACGTCATCATTGCGTCGATTGTTTGTTGACATGCTTCGCTGATTGCCAATCGTCTCGGATAATGATAAGATCGTTCATGTTGGGCGTTTACTATTACCGTATTACTACACACACGCTCATCGAAGGGCATTCGATTCGTTACAATTACGAATGCGATTACTCCAAGTGACCTGAAAATGATTTCTGGGAGGATATTGAATTGTTTTTTTAAAATAATCTCAATGGCAGAAGGAGAAGTGGTGTGGACACAGATGGGAGGGGGAGAGCATGGGGCAGCAGAAAGGGGTCGGTGGGGAAGGGAATTTCGACTTCATTTTCATTTGAAGATGAGGTGTCAAATGCCATAAAAGGCGAAATTTCATAAACAGAAAAAAGACATTAAAATTTACTGCCATAACATCTTTCGCATGCGGTATGACCGAAAAACATGACCGGAAAAACAATTAAGCCTACAAGAGTGTTGTTTTCGTAAGGAAGGCGTACCGCAATCTATGTAATCACTGTGCACTGCCGCTACGATAACGTTTGCAGTGCACAAAGATCACGATTCATTTTCTCTGGCGGGCTGAACACCTTTTGTTGCAAGTAGTTTTTTTTCCTTGGTGGTGTATCCTAGCTCATCAATAAAATGAATATTAAAGTTTCGAAGGAGCATTGAATCAAATTCAATATCTTCGTAATAACGTTTTAAACAAAAACTTTGGGCACTAATTACGACCTAGTTCGGGAACTATCCCAAGGAACTGATCCAAAAATTTCGAGCCTAATGCAGTGAGGAACTGATCAGGGAGCTCATCTAACCGATGCGATAAAGGACGTAGTTTCCAGAACTGCAAAAATGTGGGGCAATTTTATAAACACGCTGAACGAAGAAAGCAACAGTCGACTGCCAACCTACGCAGGCCATTTTCAGGCAAATCTGATAGAAAAAAAAGAGAACCATTTGTTTTTCTGACTGCAAGGTAAATACCAACCAAACATCCGCTTTAAATGGTGGATACGCGCGTCCAAGAAGGATTTCGGGAGCCGAATATGCTTTCGATCCGCAAAATGTCAGTGATAAATCACCTTCGGATCCCTCAATGAATGGAAAGGTGAAGTTCACAGTTAGATGAATTCAACGCACAATAAATAAACAATAGAAGATATTGTGATAAAAATTAACAATAAAAGACATTAAGATAAAAATTACGTAGTTTTGTTTCGCATTTCCGAACCCGGGGCGCGATATCAGTGCCGATATTATCGAGAAGTAAGCATCAGTAATATTTCATTGTGATATTTTGACCATGAGGTCTAGTTCAGAAAAAAAAACACTCATATTGTTTAATGAGGAAAAAAAATCAAGAAACATCAGACTACCAACTAGTTTTCAGCGATTAACTTACAATTCCACGGCAAAATCCAAAGTCTGCGATTTTCACAGTGTTGCTGTCGAAGAGGAGAATGTTCTCCAATTTGAGATCACGGTGCGCAATCCATCGCAAATGCATGTACTGCACCGCCGAAACCAGCTGGCACATCCAGTTCTGCGCTATATGCTCCGGCTGCGCACCGTTTTGCTGCACATATGATAGCTGAAAGTGGGAAGAACATGTTTCGCGATCATCGGCTTTCTTTCTGTTTAGAACCAATCATGATAATCTTTTTTCCACCCCTCGCGCCATCGAAAGCACGTTATCAACTCTTCATGTCTGTGCGCATGCATGTGTGTGTATGTGTGCGCGTATCTACTCGCCCAATGGTTTCAACCTAGGAACAAGTGAAGCCCTGCATTAGCTTGGCTGGGGCCGCAATATCTTCTAAGCAAAGCCTGAAAATGCTTCGTAGCTCCAAGATGTACTCTGAATCCTTAAAAATATATAGGCGAGAAAGGTCGAGAAGCTGATTAAATGCCGTCAAGCCCAACTTTTGAGACCGAAATTCTAGCTTATAGGATGCAAAACGCCGTCAGCTAAAAGTGTGTTAAACGTAATTTGCGATTTAGATTTCTGGATGAGAAATAGGAACTTTTTGGGGTGACATGTCGAAAAATTTTGGATCAGTAAACGCCAACAACGATTGAAATTCATATCGCATGAACGAATCGTTCGAACACATCCATTTAGCAGTTCACAGCATGTTCACAGCACTGTTTAACTGCAGCTCGATCAGAAACTTTTGCGCGAAGCTTGGCATTTTTTGTTTGCGTTTTTCGGCTTTAATTAGAATGCTTGAAATTGGTGCGCATAAAGCCAACCCAATGGCAAGCTTTCAGCTTTATTGTTAAAGGCGACTTGCATGTCGATAACAAAGTTTTCATTCTTGCAGAAGTTTTCATAGCCTTTCCCGTCAATATTTGAAGAGTTCAAGCATGTTCTTCATGTTGTTTCCTAAGCTAACAGTCCGCCTTTCTCGCCCAAATTGGCGACCCGACACAATGGATATAAGTTTGAACTTTTACAATTGATATAAGTTTTCCAGATTCTTGAAAATGATTTGACATAGTTGCATACATTTCTGACTGTTTTTTTTTCTTGAAGTGGTTGGTCGATTTTGAAAAGAACCATTGCATTCCTTTGCAAAGAGAATGCTCAGCTCTCTAACAGCTCACAGAAAGGATGACCCGGGAAAAAGTGCGAGAAAACGTTTGCATAAACTGAAGCTGCAAACTGTCTTTGCAGCTGTCAATAATGTTTGCGACTGCATATGGAAATCGCGAATCGTTTTAGCAAACGCATCCTACGAGATCGCCGTTGTGTGCGAGTTCCATCGCAAGGAATACTTTGCCGCCTTCATCGAAAACGGCCATAAGTGCGACGATATTGCGATGATGCAGCTTCCTCCAGTTGTGGATCTCTCTCGGAAGGAACTTCTTCCTATACTCGTGTGTCACCTTCCGTGTGTCAATGATTTTTACGGCGATCTGTAGATGTTGGTCGGGTTGACGTTTCGCAAGAGAATTTGCTGTATTTGGCAATACATAATATATTTGCTGTAATAGCCGCTTCCAAAGTAACCTTCAATTTTTCACTTCTTTCAGGTTTTCAGAAATTATTGAGATCGCTGCATTCCGAAGCAAAATTTCTGGCAATAGCCCTTTTTGACGATGTTTTTTTTTCATAAACGGTTCATTTTTAGCAGACTGCCGTGTCATGTTCCAGTTGTCCGCGCCATATTTTATCGTTCTATTGCAAGGGCAAAGAGCGTGTAAGGAATCTGTTACAACAAACTGTAGCGGATTGTACAGAAATATTGTACACTTCTTTCTTTGTTTAAAACACCACTGCATCTTCTTAGTGATCATTGCTGAAGCTTGCAGAATTACCTATCTGAGCAGCTGGTCAAACAAAGTTCTCTCATTCCGAATTTGCCTGAAGAGCTACGTACCTTGCGACCACTTTGGATATGAAGCGCTGTGCACACCTTGCTGTACCGACCATAGCCAAGCTTTGCACCATCAGTGAGAGCAAACCCGTGGTTACTAAGAACCTGCTTTGTGCTCGATCGCTCATACTTGTGGTGGTGTACTTCGCTTCCACGATACGCTTGCTGCAAGGGATAATAAGTACGATGTTTTATGATGAACCGCTTGGTCGCAAAAGGTGCAATTAGCAATGCTGCACTGTTGTTGACGGTCGTGTCGTGAGCATATAGAGAGGTAAAACGCTAGTCGTTCTATTATGCTATCCACTTCGCCTAAAATAGATGAGTACCAAACCAGATGTAGAATGAGTGCCGAGCTGCTTTTCTGAGAACTGATAAAAAGAGAGCCTGTTCCTGATCCAAGCAAATCAAAATCGAACCTCATGATTCACGGATTCCGCACCGTGATGGGTGCTTTGCGAACGGTTGTACAAATTGCGATGATGGTGCCCACCAGGATAATGGTAATCAATCGACTGCGTCTGTGTCCGCTCACTCATCCCTTTTCCGTGCATCGACCAGATGGGATGCTGCAACTTGATGTTTTAAAAAACAAAGATTCGTTTGAATGAACTCAAGTCTGCGCAGACTAGCGGCAGTATAAATGGGATGGTAGGAGGGAGAGGGTGTGGCGATAAGTCTACAAGACCATGGGGTCGTTGAGGATAAGTTTGCAAGAAAGTAGGGTCATTGAAGCGGGCACTACAAGTCCTGCGTTTCTGAACTCGAAGGTATACTATAACATTCAAGTCTGTAATCGACTGTATTATGTCTCACAATTCAATGCGAATTCAGTGCTCAAATTAAGCGCTTTTTCTGTATCCGATCCAATTACTTTTTTAGCCTTTCTGACCAAGCCACATAAGTTCGTTGCTGCATATTCGCCGATGAATGGCAGTGATCTCTGGCGCTAACATTTCTAGAGTACGGAACTACTGCTCGAAACGATCCCAGTTCCTAGGATGGCACCAAAACTGCGTCGGCCTTGCATTGTACAACAACGACTGCTCGAATTGACGGCGATTTCGAGCGAAAGTCACACTACAAGCTGGGTGACCACGATATCATGATTCGAGCAATGAAGTAAACTCGACCGAACCTCTTCCTCGAAAACCCAGCCGACCACCTCCAGCGACCTGTGCAACAACAATGAGAATAATGTGGCGTGGTCGTTTCTTTCTTGAACGAAATTGTCGAGCTGCTTTTATGTAAATTTCCTTGTGCGCGCTTAGTTGGGGCCTCAAAATATGCAGAATTCGCAGCTGAGAATAAGAGACACAACCCTCTTCCGCATAAGAGCATATTTAAGGAGATTTAAATCAGTCAAAATAGCGTGTCGCGTGTCTTATGAGCTCTGTGGAACTCCGTATTTGTAAAGGTTAATGATGGACGCGAGGGGGCGCATGCATATTTCTTACTGTCGATGGAGTCATTTGTTTGCGTTTTTTAAATGCAACCCCATCAAGCCACATTTGAACGTCGCATTGTGATTACCTCATACATGCATATGTTCTATATCCATCGCAGTTGTACAATGCAGTTGCTCGGATAGTTTCAAATTGAGAGCTCTAAAGGTGAAAATGAAGAATACGAGGTGTGTAATGTATGCGTACGTAGCGCGGATGGTGTGACGGTATATCACATCGGCACATGTCTGTTTGTGATTTAATTGCAATTCCAAGATGTACAGCCAGGAATTTACTCGTTCTCAATGCGGTCGAGACGGCAAACTGATTTGCTTTCATAGGAAAAGGGACTGCTTGGAATTGTGGCGACATTAGTCGGTAGTGTGATCCACCTGTAACAGCGAAGACGATCCCTATATGAAAGGCACATCGTCTGCCCTATTCGTCTTAAGTTCTCTTATTTATCCCTAAAATTGTCTCCACACTATTCTCCAACTAGAAAAGTATCAAAATTTCGATAAGCGAATTTCCGCAACAATTTTCAACAGTTTTGCAATCGAGTTGGCCTTCATGTTTTCAAACAGCTGCATTAATTTCGCGCAAATGAAGCGCTAATCGATCGAATTTAAATATTCGGTGTGACTAAATGAATTGTTGTGAAAACTACGTATTTTTTGACTTTGAGTAATTGCGCACTGGAAGAGTCCTACATGAAGAAATGCACAAAAACGATTTTGCAGAGCTTTTTACCTTCTGGAAGTCGTTTCTTCGCCGAGTTTCGCAGCTAAAGCCACACACCTTGATTAGTGAAAATAACACTTAAGGGTGGTGCCACTAACAAGCAGAACAAAGAGAACACAGAGGATTGCGGAAGGCGTCTCGGCCATTACAAGCAATACGGGTAATACACCCTTCCGGGACCTAACTCCAATGATACTGCGATCGTTTTGTAAGGTTTGCGGCTGACTCATTGTTGTTGCAACTGTCTCATAGCCTTTAAGCAGGGTATTTCTGATTCCCGATCTTTATCGCTTCTCCAACTGCATCAGCATTAATTTTCCTCAACCTCGGTGGAAAGCTTGAAAATCGCGTATTACTGGACGATTAAGTGTCACGCTCACATGTCATTTATGCAGAACTTAATGATATTGTCTTCAGACGATTAATGCTGATAAATTATGAAACTTGCTCTAGAGTTCAGTGAAAATCTTGCCAAAATTCTGTGCGATCCATCTGAGCTGCAATGTGAAATTATATTTGTAATGATGCAGTTGAAGGCAGTAGAGTAAAAATAACACTAACGACCAATCGACTGTTGGCTGTATTAATAGTTCTTCGTCATCTTCGTTATGCGTGCAACTCGTCGAGCTATTAACTCATAACAGCTGTCTGCTCAAGACTTATAAGTTCGAAGAGAATTCGACAAAGAAGCGCATCGCAGCAGGTAATGATTCTTTGCTGCGGAAGTTTCCGTCGTCTAAACAGCCTGTAGAAACACTTTACGGCCGTCAGTGAATGCTCAATATCTGGACTGTGCATGGCAAAAGAAAACGAAGGAGAATAGGTCGACTAGCTAATATCATTGCTAACTAAGGTTAAACAGGTGGGAGCTAACACATCAATATGGACGTGAAGAGTTTTCAACAAAATCCGCAGTTTAAAATCACAACCTGTGAAAGTTATGGATACCGAAATGCGAAGATGCCTAAATGCATTATTCGAAAAAACCACGTTTATTCATTATCCGCAATCGATGTAGCAATAGTGGGAACGCTGTTGGGAAAATTTTTAAGAACTATAACAATGATGTATTCCGCGCTTGTACCTCATTTGTTTTTGCAAGTTTTGAATTAGTGAAGGAGGGCAAAACAATAAAATTCCGATGAATGATAAATGCATTGCATAACATTCGAAACGTTAACTTTATAGAGAACTGTTATAATGTTTGCGGAGAAAAAATAACTGTTAAAAATGGCACCCGTAACCTAGGCCTACATCTATCTAGACGGTAGTCTAATCTTCCGAGCTCACTTTGATAGCATGTCCCGCTCGTGTTCAAAACTTCTATACCATATCAAAGCAATAAGGGAAAACATGAATACGAGATGATTTGGCATTATGCTTTCGTATTACTTTATCTAGCGACAAGGAATTC
This sequence comes from Toxocara canis, assembly GCA_000803305.1. NCBI lineage: Eukaryota > Metazoa > Nematoda > Chromadorea > Rhabditida > Toxocaridae > Toxocara > Toxocara canis. The sequence goes on along the minus strand of JPKZ01002583.1, from coordinate 65,999 downwards.
CTCAGTACACTGTTGCCTTTGAGCTGAATAGTGATATGTAGTGATGTGTTGTGACGTGATATTTTTATTATGATTCTATACGATTATAACCCTTTGTATCATATTTGTATCGTCTTTGCATTGTCGTAAAGGTAGTCCTTACCTATCGACTAAATAAAAGATTCGATTCGACTCGATTCGAAATAGAGCACATTTCAACGGAACAACAGCTGTGATTTTGCTTATCAGTCATGACTAAGCTCTGCATGTTCGCCTTTTGAGTCTACTTTTCGATTTTTCAAATAAATGTTCTTTCCATTTTTCTCTTCTGATATTTCACTATTTCTTGTTTCCGTTACGATTCCATCAGTTAATATCGCCTGTATTTCTTCGTTTCCTACAGCGCGACTCTCCGGATCCATCACACTTCCCGAATGAGACAGCGTTTTCATACCCTTCAGCGTTTCGCATCGTTTCTGTCAATCCAACCTCCAGATTGCTCAGCATTTTGGCTGAAGAAAAAAACATTATTCCCGAGTTGTTCGCTCTGAAGTTCAATTTTTCCTTTATGGTTCGTTTTCCGAAGACACTGAATCACATCAATAAAATGACCAAGTAATTTTGGAGAGGTGTGGTAAATCTTTGAAATTATAAAGTACCTTGTGCTGTCTATAATAGTTTGATGACTTCGCTCGCATTTTATTGCCTTCGACGAGCGTTTTTTTTTTGCAGTTTCTTTACATTAAAAACCATAGAAGAACTAGCGTAATCACTTATTTTATCATTCTCAAGGCGTTAATGAAGTGAAGATATTGAGCTGTAGAGCATTTGAAGCAGAGATTAGGATCAAAAATGCCTTGATATGTAATACTGTAGACGTTCCATTAGACATGAAACGAAATAAAATGATCTCTAATGTATAATGCGCCATTGTAGGAACGCGTCGTGTGATTATAAACGCAAACGATACATCTCTGAAATTGAATACTCTGGACTTTGTTTTTTTCCTCTGAAATGATTTTTTAAAACTTTTTTGGGCTTTGTTCTTGTAAAAATGTTGTTTCTGGCAAGGAATTCACAAGATTTCAGTAACCAGTTTGGTTATTGGGGCAACCCACCGTGTTAACTGAAATGACAACAGAATAGCATAATCCGGTTTTTTCGAAGTGCGCTTTCTTTACTGCAACGTCACCTGTTTGCGCTGATAATGAATGGCTCACTGTTTTGAAATGAGAGCACATCAAACCCATGCTTATGCCGATTTCTTTTCGGGTTATTGTTGATAAGAGAACGATTTTGTTAACTATCTTTTGTATATTTTTGTTATAACTTGGGTGATCTTTACAACCGACGTCACCTAGATCGAGCTTATGGGAATATTTATTTGAAGTTGCGATATTTTATAAAAACACGATCAGGTCGAACGTTGTAAATCTTTCAACGCCAACTGGATATGCTCTGAAGCAATACTTGCAGATCGGCATATGGTGGTACAGTTTTGTTGGATTTGTTCACCGAGCAGAAGCTGTTGATTTTTTGCATTATTTTTTTGTGTTAGCCATTTTCTGGTTTCACATTTTCGTCGGCGATTACCCTGAATTCTCACTATACAGTTTACTCGTGAGATTTTTTCACACCATGCGCACAAATTTGATTAGTTTATACTGAAGGTATGAGTTGTGTTCCTCGTAATTTAGTATGAAAACCCTTTTTGCGAAAGACATCACAATTCATAGTGGATAGGTTTTGCTCACTAATTTATAATAGCATCAATCGGTGCTCATATTGAATCGCTACCTTTTTTTTTCTGTGCATCTCAAATATAATAAATTTTCATGGAAACTAAAGCATTCTTTGCATACTTTTCATTTTCGCCCATTTCTCTGACTGATCATGAACCTCTGTATCGTTTACATAATCAATATTCGCATGACAAAATTCACTATCTGTTGAATTTTTTTTGTTTACTCATGAGTAACGAAGAACTGAAGAGATTACTAAATGAACTAATTCTATTCCTTGATACTCATTCAGAATATCGAACAATAACGGATGCATAATTATGCTCGTTTCGCATCCATTTACTGGGCTATATTTGCACTAAATACAAACGAGAATAGCATAAAAGTGTTGCATGTGCTAATTGTTTGTGACCAGCTGTGTTTCAAATGGCACCCAAAGAAAAGTGTTTAATTTTTATATCAATTTCAGCAAAATGCATCAAAATGCTGCGATCATCGTCTTTTGGCTGTACGCAACGGTAAGCGATAGTTTTCATATGAACAATATTATGCCGCCTATAGCAAACAACTTTACAGTTTAGCGATGGTGAACGCAAATGATGGTGTAAAAAAAATGATCAATTCAAAAGTGGTCAAATATTTTTATGAATATGATGAATTCAAGAGGATCATTAAAGGAATGACTTAAAAGGAGCTCATTACGATGACAACATTCAGGGAGCTCAAACTCATAATTACGCTTCTATAAAAACTTTTCAATCACCAAAAAAAAAACGCCCTGGTGAAGGTTGAAATAGAATGCTCATAAGAATTTGGAAAAAGGCTTGCAAAAAAAAAAATTGGAATACAGTAGAATCTCTCGTCACGAGCGCCTTTGACCACGATCAAATCGGATTCCGCCCAAAAAATTCACAAAATGTTTGAATCTGCGCACGAACACATACTCGAGTGGCGATCAAACACGGCCGCGGCCGATTTCGCCCTCCGCGCCACCTTTTTTTTTGTAAGCACCAATTTCTATAGTATAATTAACTATATTTTGCACAATATATAATATTTTTGCGTAAAAATTTTAAAAAAAGACTATTATTGCTAGCTCACTTTTGTTAGAAACAAACGAATTCTCTATCTCTTTCTCATAATTTATCGAATGCTGTAGCAAACGAAACAATGATTTACTGATTAAAATGCGAAAAAAATTTACGTTTTTGTTTTTTTTTTCAAATATAACGCATCCATTTACTGGGCTATATTTGCACTAAATACAAACGAGAATAGCATAAAAGTGTTGCATGTGCTAATTGTTTGTGACCAGCTGTGTTTCAAATGGCACCCAAAGAAAAGTGTTTAATTTTTATATCAATTTCAGCAAAATGCATCAAAATGCTGCGATCATCGTCTTTTGGCTGTACGCAACGGTAAGCGATAGTTTTCATATGAACAATATTATGCCGCCTATAGCAAACAACTTTACAGTTTAGCGATGGTGAACGCAAATGATGGTGTAAAAAAAATGATCAATTCAAAAGTGGTCAAATATTTTTATGAATATTATGAATTCAAGAGGATCATTAAAGGAATGACTTAAAAGGAGCTCATTACGATGACAACATTCAGGGAGCTCAAACTCATAATTACGCTTCTATAAAAACTTTTCAATCACCAAAAAAAAAAACGCCCTGGTGAAGGTTGAAATAGAATGCTCATAAGAATTTGGAAAAAGGCTTGCAAAAAAAAAAAATTGGAATACAGTAGAATCTCTCGTCACGAGCGCCTTTGACCACGATCAAATCGGATTCCGCCCAAAAAATTCACAAAATGTTTGAATCTGCGCACGAACACATACTCGAGTGGCGATCAAACACGGCCGCGGCCGATTTCGCCCTTCGCGCCACCTTTTTTTTTGTAAGCACCAATTTCTATAGTATAATTAACTATATTTTGCACAATATATAATATTTTTGCGTAAAAATTTTAAAAAAAAAGACTTATTGCTAGCTCACTTTTGTTAGAAACAAACGAATTCTCTCTCTCTTTCTCATAATTTATCGAATGCTGTAGCAAACGAAACAATGATTTACTGATTAAAATGCAAAAAAATTTACGTTTTTGTTTTTTTTTTCAAATATAAGCAAATTTACGTTTTTGCTTTTATGTGCTGTGTGCGTGTGTATCGTTGAAGAAATAAGCAACCATTTCATTGAAAAAGTTCGTTAACGAAGTGCTTCAGTCACCTTGTTGACCGATTCTAAACCTTAATGCGGCAATGTTAGTTTTCTCTGTCGTTCATCGTTTTCTGAGTGTTATTCAAGGATTTCACATTTAGTTTACTATTACAATATGAACTCAGTGGCATAACTATCTTTGTGCTTAAAAACCTTTAAAAAACAATATTTGTAACAGTTCGTAGGGCTCTGGGACTGATGAATCGTATATACATGTACTCCAAAGAGGAATTAGGTTCGTTTCGCGACCAAATCGGGCTGCGACCAAAATAACGGAACGAATTATGGTCGTGACCATAGGCCCTACTGTACACGGAATTCATCACATTCAATTTTCCACCCAATGAACTGAAAATGCCGAAATTTTGACAGATTGTCAACGAAAAAAGCTTTCGTTCTGCAGTTGAATTTTCCATCAAGGTCTGATCTGCTATGGAATTGGGTGCTCCTCGGGTGCCCCAGTACAAGTGCCGTTGTCGCATTTTTGCCCTCTTCCTCCATTCGCCCTCCATCTCCTTCTAACACCTTCGTCCAATCATTCCAAGAACTACAGTTGCATGGTGGATTAATTCCTCAAGTTGAGATGAACTCTTCGTGATGAAAAATTTTATCGCTCTTCTTTAATTCTGCTACGTTAATTTCAGATTGAAGTTGCAGCGTCCACATGTTTGGCAAATATGACCCAAATAGATGTGGATCATATGGAGTGTATCAAAAGCTACATCAACCGCGAGGCGGCTCTTTACGAAAAGGAGATCGACGAGCACAGAAGGTGAACGCGTTACGTCATATTTGCTTGTAGTGATCCGCTTTTGCGACAAATCAGCAATGCGTAATTTGCGTTCGATAAAACGGCAGCGAGCTCACCCTACTGTATAGAAGGCTAGGCGTCTTTCTGGATCGAATTCCGAATTCTTTGAACGTTGGCAACGGTTGCTTTCTTGTCAGTGCTGTTGAATTAGTTTGAGAAAAGTGAAAGCGATGCCATTTGCGCTATGCATCTAGACTTTCACTCTGATTCATGAACAAGCTCGGATGCCTGCCGATAAGGCCGCGCAGAATGTGCTCACTGGCGGCTCATCAAACTAGCCGATTCGATAAACCACTTGCAAGTGAGCAGAATTCATATATCTATCGTTCTGACCCTTCATACAGTTTACCAAACAATCGCCGCTCTTCTATGATGCGAACAATCGAGCATGTAATCCGGTCAGTAAAAATGTATGCATATTTTATAGCATGGGTGGTTGGAAATGCTTGCAGGTTTTTCCATTTTTAAAAGGATTATTTTCGATAAATTAGTTCGATACTGTGCTTTGGATATAAAGGTCATGGTTAGCGAATTTCATACTTTTCCCTCAAATGATTCGCAACTTGCTTACTACACCCAAACAGGCACATACACACACGCACACGTGTAGAAACAGTCAAATATGACATGTGCTTTCTTAAATTTACAAATTGCAAAACACATTTTCTTGCAATTTTTGTATTTTGCAGTTTGTAAATTTATGAAAGCACAAAAACTGTCGTCCGCTTCAAAGTGCTTTCTGTTTCTTCGTTTTTTACCGACATCATCATTTTCAACAAAACGGCTGCAATAGGAGGTACATCTTCACTTTATTTGCCCTTATAATTCCTTAAAAAAACTGATTCTGATTCAAAGCATCTTCTCCAACTACCTTCCTTAGCGCTCTATTTTGAAATAATTTCACCGCCAATGCAAACAGCCAGATTTGTGCATTTTTGAATCGGTGCCTATTTTGAGTTTTGTAGTTGTTTTTTTTTTTCAGAAAGAAGGCATCAATATGTTTCGCATCAACAATTGAACAAAGTGAGAAAGAAAAACGTTGCTTTCTTCCAGTCGCCGAGCGCGATTCCGACGCTGTTGACAAAGATCGTCGAAAAAATCGCCGCGATTATAAACGGGTTTGGATTTCCTATTTTTGAAAACGAAACAGTTCAGTTATGCAATAATCTACAAGTATGCATCAACCTTCCAGTAACGAATAAACGTGAAGAAATCCAACAGGCTTTTGCAACAGGTCCAATGAGATTTAACTCGTCTCGTATAATACCTTTTTGTATAAACGAACCTCGAACTGATCTACTCCGAAGAATGACGAGTATTATATGCCACACTCCCTTTCGGTTGATCAGATCGGGAAAACACAAAAAATGAATGTTATAAAGTTTTCACGTGAGTTCTTCACGGAAACTTTATGCATTGCATCAACCTTCCAGCGGTTCCGGTGGGTTGTTGCGGAGCAAGCTTCGACCTTTTAGATGGGAATGGATGGGAATCGTGCTTTCCGTGGAGACGTAAAGTAGAAATAAGTTCGTAGAGAGACGCAGAAACGTTTAACAGTAGAAATAAAATGAAAGCGTTTTTCGCAATTCACACTCAGAATGGGCAGAAAAAAAAGCTGTAAAAATCATTGCGATTTATAACAGCTCTTTAGACATCTCAGCTACTCCCTTTCGTAATGCCAATTTGGTGTTCTAATTAGGCTTTTATAGTGACAGGAAGTATTTTTCAAGAATCACTGATCCCGACACGATTATTAATGAACGGTATAAGAATTGGTCGCCTGATTTATATGTTTTGTACGATTAAGTTCATTCGTGACGCACTGAAAGCGATAAGAGGAGCACCTGATGCGATGCGCACGTGCCTTCACGATCATATGTCGGCTGCCATCGTCGACGAGACAAACCGATGCATTCATTCGAAAAATCCAAACGCCGACCCGATGCCATCGTTCCCTGATATTCGCAACGCATCGGCCGCATACAATGAGGCAATGCAAGTTTATTTAGCCCGTTTATAAGTTTGTATAGTTGCGGAGTGAAAATGTATATTAAATAAGGGTTGCCTAGAGAATATCGGTCGGAAAAAAATAAAAGTATCATCGTAGCATGATGGTGCCTTCGCCGTAAGGGGCGTTTGACTTAATGGCGGTTTAAACCGATCATGTTCTGCTTTTACGCAGTGCTATATTTAATAGCGCAAACATCAGAGATGATCGCGTGGAACAAATGAGGAAATTCCGAGGAAGGAACTGGTTAATTTTTGCGCTTTTTCCCTATCCCACATCTCTAAAGCAGTGAATCGCCTCAGCCAAGAAAGCAGTCTGGCAAACGTCCTTGGTTTAATGCCCCTATTTATGAAGCACAGAGACTTCTAATTTCAAGCAGCCACCTTTCATTTTGCAAGGAAGTGACATGGCGTCAAACGAGCAGGTGTGCATCTGAGATGTGTGCCATGAATTGCTTTAACAGTTCTGCATATCAGAGCAACTCGTTGCATGGTTGAATGGTTTTGCTAATTCATGCGTGAAGGACGATGCTACGAAGAGAGTATTCGCACTATATCCTTTTTTTTTCGCTCAGCACCAATTCGACCGGTTTTTAAAATGCGCAAACGAATTCTGAATAACGAATTTCCAGGGTTTCGAAATGCCCCAGTCTCTTGCGAAAGCATGTTGTTGACACCGAAATAAACCACTTATTTGTACTATGTTTCGCATCTCCAGCTTCAGTAGCTTCCAAGTTGAAATTGCCGAAAAGGACCAAAAACACACACACGCACATGCGTACGGACTCATCACCAGCATAATGCGCTTTGCAAAAACAAACTTAACAGAAGCGAGAAAAGTTTCCTAAGCAAATCAGCCGACAGAAGCAGTGTATCCTATTCAGGTTTGAAGAGATCTTCGATTATATTCACATCCAAAGTCACGTCGACTTATGCCGCATAAACAATGCAGCATTTGCTGAAGCAACTGAGGCATGCGTTCGCAATCCGTTCAAAGGATTTATGTCAATTCAATGCAAAGGTGCAGTTCTTTCTTCGTAAACTTATGCGGTCTTTAAAATATATTTCTGTTTATCGCAATATTGTGATACGTTTTGGAGACATCGAAGTGAAGGCCCGCGCGAACTTCCGATCTTTGGTAACCGCGCGGACTTTGGAACTTTGATAAACCGTCATCTTGTGATCCGGCTGGATGAATTTACATCAACACGATGAAGGTGTATGCAAATTTCTTACCCGTTTTGCGAGGCATTCGTTCGAATATGCAGGTAATTTCTTCACCTCACAAGAAGTATCATCTCGCCTGACGTAGGTGAACTGTTTTGAAAATGGGCATGGGACCATAAAGACAGAGGAAACACAAATGATGGTGATGCAACGTAATCGAATTCGCCTATAGTAGTACAAGCATCTCACAAGTGAACAATGAAAGCAATTGCAATACTCATTTCTATTCGCAAACAAAATTCAATTAAAAGATGAACTCTATGTGCTGTCAGTTACATCAGCAGAGCGTTTGCTTCAAAATTTTGGTTTCTTCCAAACAATTTTGAATCTCATCATTCCTAAAAATTACAGCAATTCAACATTGTGATAAGAAAGTGATACCTCAAGAATGCCTCGAACAATTCAACAGGACAAGAGAACAGAAATGCAGCTGTATACGCGAAACTAGACGTGATTTAAAATTGAGAATCTCTTCTCTACCAAACGCAATTCAAAAGGTATAGTTTGTTCAGTTTTCTTTGTGCGATTCGTAGAGCAAGAAACAAGACAGAATGCACCCTAGAAAACTAGCAAAAACATGCGCTTTTGCGGCTTACCCATCCAAACCGGTTTCATAACATGTCTACAAATGACCATATATCACGCTTTATCAGCTCCCAACACTCATAACTTTTTGCCAAAAACTCATTTTTCTACGACGAGACTAGTCGAATACGCAACGACCTGAGAAAATACGTGCATATATTTTACCTTTTTGCTATCCGTTCGCTCGAATAAACGTATAAATTGCTCACCTCAGCTAAGCGGTATCACTCCTAGCGGTGCAGTCGGTTAGTTTTGAAAATAGGTTGGAAATCACAGGGTTATAGATTAAACCTACCAAACCTCATAACTAGAACTTTAACGGTTCTCGACCTAAGCCTACCAAAGAGATAAGCACTTCGAACATGTGAGTGAATCCGCCATAATGTGCTCTGCAAGTTGCAATTTGCCCAGCACATAAAAATGCTCTCGGTTTTGATTTAGAATGAAAGGAGACTTCTCACCGTTATTTACAATCGGCGCAATCTAGATGCAATCATTGTGGTTCTTGGCCATTCCTTGAGCTGATTCCTATTGGGATAACTGAGCTAACATTTCTTGACCATAACGAATGGTTTCCTCCGAATTCGGAACCCAAGTACGCGATCTGTTTATATTATCGAATGAATGGTTTAGTTATGTAGAAACTCCCTTTAGTAAATCGTCATTGTTCCTTTAGTTTTCGCGTCGCGACAACACGTATCGAAGTATATCAGAAAATTATTTTCACCAGATTATTTCAATATGTCTTTTCTCATTCGCATAGTTTCATATGAGAGTATTACCGAAACGGTTTAAAAACTTCAGCTACATGAGATTTGCTCACGACGACTTCCGTAGCTGCGAGACTGATGAAAGCAAAACGATCTGAAGAAAAGCCGTGAATTTTGCACTAATAAACGATAAGAGATGAAAGTTCAGTGCGGACGTTCAGTTATATTTCAATCTCCAATAACAGCAACCTTTTCAAACTATACAGTTTCCGAATGACGACATTAGAAGCCCAAAATGCGTGATCTTTCGAAATTCGTTCCATTAGACGTCGTGTGAAAAAATTATATCATGTTTGGGTGTAGTCTTTCATTTCCAATGCTTTCTAATATTGGAAATAGGCACATTACATATTTTAAGTGAAAATCCACAAAGTAACAAGATGCCAAGATAATAAATAGTCCGGGAACAGATTTGCGATTTTTAAATATTTTATGCGCCTTTTAGCGAGTTTTTCGATGAACTAATTTTTCTGGTCAGTGGTTGTTGCTCAACAAGCTTGATCCTATATAGGTGACAATCGATAGCGCAAAATCCAAGCAGTCGGGGCTTCGTCGCATGGACGAATGCGTATCAACTATCAATTCTCACTTGTAAGGGTTTCTTTTTGCACTTTATGGAAATTAACGTTTTTTGTTCAAGATTCAAACACCTAATTTTTGCAAGGCGAACAACTCCGCGCATTTTTTGGAATAATAATCTCGGAGTTTCTTTTGTCTTTATGCGGCAGTTGTCGATATATTCAACTGATCGCCAACCACGACCGTTGCATCAGGGTGCTACGACGTGCCGTTTTGAGTTTCTCATCGCCCTGGCTGCTCAACAATGACCATTAATCGCTACAAAACCCGAAAACTTTTTGCTCATTGGCACAGCACTCTAAACCACCGTTTGCCCTATGCAGGCTCCTGTTAATTTTTTTCGCATATAAAGTGCGCTAACGCTTCTCAGACCAGTCCCTAAAAATTTGGTACGCGAAACGCATTTCTTCTGCAAGAGACAAATTCAGCAACCGTTTATTTGTTTTAAGAAACATAGAAATGAAATTATAGCAGCCGCGGCGTGCGCACACGCGGACGCTAGCAATTCAAAAAAATACCTGCTACGGTCAACTGGAAAGAAGTGAGGATATGTGCGAGGAGTCTGACACCATGTGCGCTTTAGCAACTCGCGTGTGAAGCCAGCTTCTTTCATAAAGTGCTGCTAAATGACGGAAACTCTATCCTTCCAATATGGAAGCTTTTAGAAGCCATCCACCTTCGTGGAACATTCATTCGTCTTACTGTGGTCCGATAGGTCGAGTATTCAGCCCGATTAATCGTAAAATATGTGACCTCTTTATGATTTTAGGAGGAATAACTCCCAGGAGTCCGGAAATTCACTTGGAGGCACGAACTGGCTCCCACAAAATTTCGCAACTGTAGCTTCAGTGGTCGTCGGGGTAAAATGAATTGACCGATAGATACACACGCAGTTCAATGCACACATACAAGCCCACACGCGCACATGCGCTCACACATACACATACGTGCACACAAACACACACGCACACGCATACACACGCGCACAAACACACAGACACATACAAACACACGCACACGCACATACATACACACGCGCACACAAGCGCGCTGGCACACGCACACACACAAACGCACGCGCACGCACACGCACGCACACGAGCATGCAAATACGATGTCGCCCTGTGAAGGGCATGTCGCCAGAGGGAATGCAGTGATAAAACAATGCCGTCGAATTTTTTCGCATTCTTATAATTGACTTTTGCACCGTTTTCAGAGATTCGAACGGCTCGAACTGGGTTGGATCAGTAAACAATGCGCTTGACACGTGTGTAATGGGCAGCCCCAAAAATCATGTCTTTGGTCTGAATTCACTCTTCATGAAACTATGTAGGAAGGTTGGTTTTCATCTGTTTGCGTTACTGATTACAATATTACCGAAGGGTAGGACCGAAAAAAGCAAAGGGATCTCGCAGGAGCCCCCACAAATCCTTCTCCTCCGGTTTTCCACGCTGGAGTCTCTTCCCTGAAAGTAGTTTACTTCGTATAAAATACTGTTTTATTTTCGAGGGATTTATTTCTGCAGCTCGGCAAAACTCCAAAATTCTAAACTGAAACATCACATTTTCAGCGACCTCTGCCTCAAAGAAATTTTCGGCGATCTCCATTCTCTTTCTTGCCTCTCCGTCAAAAACTCTCCCCGGCGCCAAAAACCGTTTGTCCATCAAAATCTTCCAATGTCGAAAACAGCTTTCCCTTGCCGAAAATAATGCCTCGCCCTGCCTCGCCCCACTTCTGGCCGTATTGGATTGTTTCAAGAACGGGTTAGAACCATATTTTGTCATTTCCATATTCTCAGGGACCGAAATAAGAAGTGCTTTCTATTGCCTTCGCAAATTTTGTGTGTTGTCATTTGCGTCTGCATGTGGACGCATGCATGTGCGTTAGCGCACTCGTGTACGTGTATGGCTGATTAAATGTATGTGTGCGTGCCTGTATGAATGCACATGTGAGGATTTATGTCGACCGGAGGATACCTCGAAACATGCATACGCTTAACGGCTTGTCTGCTTCCACGTTAGCTGAACTTTAAAAAAGGACGTTTTGTGCAATATTTGTAGCAGCAGTCCGCGCCTCTAAAGTTCAAACGCATAATTTACATTCTTTTATCGCTTGTTAGCACTTCATGAAACAAACTGTTACCATAGGAGTTGAATTTTCAAAGCGCCTTTCGTTTTAGCTCACTGAAAGACATTCTAATTTCTCTTGGCATCATATTTAGCTGATCCTCAAATAAGTTAAATTTTTAACGAGTCGGTCACATTTTGCTAAAACCTACGAAAAATTAATTGCAGCTAATGCCGCGGAGGATGTTGAAACTGGATGGGCAATACGGAATTGTTTTCATCGCGAATTTCATTGACGCGTTCAACGAACGCGCTACACGGTTTTGTGAGCCTCTCGAATGTTTCGAAACTCGTAAACTATAGATCTTGCGCTTTTTTTGTGTTAGTTAAATTTTGTTTTTTTTGTTGCAGACAATAGGCGTTTTTTTTTTCGGGTAGTTCACATGTCAACTAATACCGTTGGATATGTGAGGTGATATTGAAAACTGTGCGATAATAACCTGAGTTTTAAGTTTGGCATTGTCTTGAGCAACTAACCTGGAGTGAGGTAGTCTTGAAATTTGGCGAAATTTTTTCGCTTAGGTGCCAAATAGCCAGTTTGCAACAAAATTCACAATTGAAAGCATGAGCGGCAGCTATGCGCAGTAAAATCCCTGCATCCAAAAACTTTCTTTCCCCAAGTATCGGCACAGCTGAATGGCTGAGCTTGTCATAGAATTTACGA
>JPKZ01002583.1:4115-36340 GCA_000803305.1 Toxocara canis | reverse complement strand
GGAAGGGAAGGGGAGGAGATATAACAATGAACGAGTGGATTAGGATATGCGAAGGACAGGCGGTGAAATGTGCACAAATAAATGCGATGAAAGAACGTAAGAACGACGAAGTGATCGGGGAAATCAAAGCGATTTCAGTTATCGCCACTTCAGAAACTTTCTCGGAACATGTTCTTTTTTGGCTTTATTACTTTTAACGAGGTATACAAAGTCAACTTTACCAATTACCTTCTCACATATGACCTACGTGCAATTCGTGATGCTCTTACAGTGCTAAATTTTTGAACTGTGGTCACTACTCAACTCGTTTCTCTAAGAACCATATCAGCGATGCTCCGTTTTTGGTGCCATCCTTTGATCACCCAAGGTAAATTTGGCGATCTGCAGGCATGATACTGTGGGAGAAGATAGAGGATCTGGCCTTATGCTGATATTGAATCAATCAATATACGATCTGTGTGTTGCCTGTGCATCAAGTTATTTTTTGGCTTTATTCCTATAAATTTTTTGATGACGTCTGGTCACCTCTCAAGCGAAAAACAATTTCGAGAATGATTGCAGTGGTTTACCGCAAGCGGTTGGCATCATTTGAAAACTGTTGCAATGAGTATCGCAACACTTCTAATAAATACAAAAAGAATTATGCGAAATTTTCTCTTATCCTAATTGAAATAATTTCTCATCAATATAACCTTCAGTTATTTCACCGAGTCCCTAATTTTGAATTCCAACTACTGCTATTTTCATTTTCGAGTATAGTCTAAGTATGGAAGACAATATTCGTTTAGGTCGCTTCAGCTTCTGCTGCTTTTGTGTTCTCAAATCGCCTAAAACATTTCCGATTTTTTTTTTCGCTAACTTCTTTAGTGAGGTAGCAACGATATACTCACTCATTCCGAATCCTGCATTCCTCTCTGTTAATTAAACTTGTGTTTTACAGTTTTCTGGGTCAAAAGTTTGCGGGTATGTTACCGGAAGGTGGATGTCGCCTATAAAAATCATAACTTCGACTACGCAAGGTGGTTAATATGCCGAAAGTTTTGAGAATTTTATGGTCTTGTGGAAGATTTCTGCACAAATCATCAAATATTTCTGTTGTCGTGTAACTATTGTCAAAATTTTTGTCTCTTTGCGATGCCTTTTGATTTCGATGTTGCGGCCATTATTACTGCGTAACATTGCAAAATAACTGCTTCTCATGTCTCTGGTCTCAAACATCACATTGGAATTGTCTCACAAAGGGAAACTTTTTTTTTCAGCTATTGACCGCCTATCATATTTGCTCAACTAGAGGATTTGGAGCTCATATTCCTGATGGCTTTCATCAATGGGTCTTTAAGAGAGGGCTTTCGTCTTAAGCCACTATTATCACTGCCATTGAAGTTGCTAATAATACCACTAATTCAAAAAAATGCTTAGTGCCTACTCATTTACTAATTATTGCTTCATCTAGCAATATTTGCCAACGCTCCTGATTCTGCTTACAACCACTGACAATTCCAATTATTTTGATGAACGCTGACCTTCCAAAATTCGAAATTTTTACTTTCTCTCTGGTACTGCTTGGGAAAGCGGGCGACATTTCACATACGCTAAAGCGGGCGACACAAAATTGGTCAGAAGCAGTCCAAACAATATCAGCATCACAGAACACTTTGTTTGAAAAGAATGTACACGTTAATCGTAGTAAAACAATACAATAAAGTCTTCAGATATCCCTGGTGATCTACTCAACGAAAAGACTCTTGTATGTGAAATGTTCATTATTCATAATCGAGCATCAGCATAAAAGCGAATAGAACTTATTATCGTTTTGGTGTTCTTTTCACATGCAAATATAAAAATGCATGCTCAATAGTGTAACTGTTTCATAGCACACATGCACATCTCCCCCAAAGACTCAGTTATCATGAAGTTAAACACAATAAATCCCTAAAGGAAGCGATCAGTGACTTGCTGATAAGTAGCATTTTTTTGCTGAATGCATTCTGCCTGGTCTTTATGGTTGATCAGCTACACAGTAATGAATAATGTGATTTTGTTTCAAAAGGCTATTTTCGCCATACCCATTTGAAGAACTTCTATGAGGGTGTTCACCATCCATCACATCGGGTAAGGAGCGAAATAACTGTTTGAAAAACGAAACTTTTCAACTTAAAAGTAAATGTTTATTTGAGATAAACCTCATCATTACATGGATGTTCTGCTAGCATGGCAAGCAGTTTTTGTCACATTTTATCTGCTCTGTTCTATCGCATAAAACCACTTTGCTCATAGCAAAATTGTACTTAGTTGTTTTAAATTCTCATTTAGCTGCCTTATTTTGATTCATTAATCTAAGATTCATCGTCATAAAAGTTAACAAAACCTCTCTAATCCATCCTAGCTGAACGTTTGTACCAATCTTGGTTAAATTTTTTTTGGGAGGTTTAGCGCTAAAGAAGAGGAATAGCATGACTGCGTTTTCACGAATCGTTGCATGGTCATTTGAGAAATATGTTTGCAGCCGAACATAGCACTGCAAATAGATTGCAGCGTGAATAAAATTTCTTAATCGTAAAAAGATGCTTCTAATGAACTCATCCATCACATTCTCTAATCGGCTTCGCTTGGAGGATTCTCGTCGTCAGCTTTCTCTAATCGACACAGAGTCTGCCTTTTTTCTGACTTTTAAAGAAATGTTTTTATAGTTCCTGGTAGCGTTGATATTGTTGCGTCGACCCGCGTTCATCGAAAACGGCCACGGCTTAGGGCGCATTGAAATGCATCGTTGAACCAGTCGCTCAATTTCAAATCGGCTCTCTTCGAATTCTTGATTTTTCACTTTTTTGTAATGGGCATCTTTCCCTTTTCAGGCCGGTTTTTGAATTTTTCATTATCAGCGTCGCAAATAAGCGATAATAAATCAGGATTTATTAAACATTCTGACCACTATAAAAGCACATCCGATTTTTCAAGCAAAATACTTTCATTAGGTTCCAATTTTTGCGTAAATAAATCAATCAATGGAGATTTTCCTCTTATTTGCTTATTTTTAATTCATTCGCCCATTATGGCCTTCTTATGGAGTAGAAGTGAGCACAACTGAAAAATTGATATAAATGATGCAAGAAGATATTTTCACGTTTAGAATATCCTTCCACTTCGCTTCATTTTTACTTTTGTGTTTAAAGTGAGCATTTCACATAAATTATCCTTCGTCATCCCTTAAGAGCTCAATACTCGAAAAACCATTGTGAGAAAACGATCAACTCACTCCTCAAATTTTTGCAAGGTGACCTTTTTTTAAAATCACTTTCGAATTCAATTTTCGAATTTCCTACAGCCAGTTCCGAATAGGCATTCATTTACGCCATCCGGCAAACGACTATTCGCGCGTTTCTTCCCCCAACTAATGATCTCGTCCGTTGGCTTTAATTGAAGCAGTTACTTCAAATACTCTTTTCTGATGTAGCCTCACAGGGTGTGCATGAACTGCTTGTTGGCGTGAAATTTCAGGCTCTAGATGTCGACAAAACTTGCTGTTGTGTGGGCAACAAGCGGATGTCTGCTGTTGCTAATAGCATGTCTAACCTGCATCGCCACACTCCTGTACAAATTGAATGCGTTCTATAAAGATGCAATTGGCGAAATTAATGAATTCCACGTGATTGCGAACGACGCATGGAACTCGATGATCGAGATGGAGACGAAACATGCAGCGAACGCAATGTTTGGCTCATTTCTTATAAGAGAAACGAGAAAATCGCATAGAAATTGCACAACACTTACCCGCAGTTGTCCACGCGGTCCTCCAGGACTACCCGGTGAGCCGGGAGTTGATGGAGAAGACGGTCTACCTGGTCTACGTGGCCTGCCTGGCTATGATGGAATCTCGATTGGTGCAACGGAGGAAGGTGGATGCATTAAATGTAAACCTGGACCACCCGGTCCACGAGGTCCTGATGGTCCTGCAGGACCTCCTGGTCCTAACGGAAAGCCTGGAGCCAATGGAGCAGACGGAGAGGATGGAGAAACGGGAGCATCTGGACCAGCCGGAGAAGCTGGCCCTATTGGTGAGGTTCAAAAGGATTTATTTTGTTTTTAAATTGTTTGATTTTTTATGAAACAAGTATGGATGATCGGGACAGAGAACTTTCACAGGCTCTTCCGTGCCATTCGAAATGCTCGAGGACTCTGAAAACCGAGTTGCGTTTTTCAAAATAAAATTTTCAGCTGAAAAATGACAATGGGTAACCAGCCATCCCATGTAAAATTTTCGCGATGTTGTTTTCTCCTTTTCAGGGCCGCCGGGACCTGCTGGACCTGCCGGACGCGCTGGCAAAAAAGGATTGAGCGGCAAGGGCAGTAAAGGACCGAAAGGACCCCCAGGTCCTGCAGGGCCTGCAGGAGGCCCAGGACCTGATGGACAAGATGGAGAAGATGGTGCCGTGGGACCTCCTGGACCACCTGGACCAGCTGGTAGTCCCGGTCCGGCTGGCAAGGACGGTACATCAGGACGACGAGGAGGGAGAGGTTCTCCAGGAGTCGATGCTGGCTACTGCCCTTGCCCGCCTCGCACTACTGAAGTCTCTGCTTAAGCGTGATCCCAAATGAGTTATTCGCTCATCAATAAACCTGTTCACGCCTATCATGTTGGTGATTAATCGTTATGCATTGCAGTGGGCAACTTTAAGTTCAAAGTTGCGACAACTGATAACCTTTCTTTTTTTTCCCATTATGTATTTGTACTTTTTGTGGCACTTCATATTTTTTATCTTTCCGCAAAAAATGTAACACAGTCTTGCATGGTTCGAATTTTGACAATAAAATGCATGGTTCACCAGGGAATGCTTGTTGAAAGGCCCAAAAAAATGTGTTTTGGCTGCTATCTATCAGACCAACTCCTCGAAATTCAAGAAAATTGAAATTTCACCGGACTCCACCGCTGCCCTCAAATCCTCAAAGATTCCTATTTCCGCGGCTCGATCGACCGGTTACTCAGCGTAACCGGATGTAAGATGCATCGAAATTTTCCCCTTGTTGAAGACGATATAACCTTCCCGCGTCGATGAACTGATTTATAAATCCGTATAACCTTCCCGCGTCGATGAACTGATTATAAATCCGTATAGGTTCCATCCAACAGCCTCGACTGTACTTATCAAACATCAGCCGTTCAAGCGTCCACGACTTGAAACTAGCAGATAGAAAGACGAACACATACGATGCATACACATGAAGACATCGCCACTATGGGCTTCGGAAATTGCAAATGTGCGAAAGCGTACGGCAAACTGTTATGATAATGAAGCTGGAGAAAATATCGAATGCAAATTGTGGTATAGTTGGAGTTGAACCATTCTCTACCAGGCTGTACTATATTATAATATACTATGCTGTACCGTATTTTATTCGGCTCTATGAGAACTTTAAAATAATTAACGAACGCATCAAAATAGTTCACTGATAAACATAAAAACTATGTTGTGTATCATTGGAATATTACATATCGTTTGAAAAGTTTCACGTACGAAGAGGTAAGAAAAAGATTATTTATTGCAAGCAACGCGAATAATTGTACTGCCACCTTTGCACACAGTACGTTCCCAACCTACCAAGAAATATCTCTACCGAGCGAACACAGAAAAACTTACTACCCAAGTTTCGAAAAAAAATTTTGGGAAACACAACTATAGCGTTTTGGTAAAGAAACCCAGAGATTCTTTTCGGCATGCTCTACAAAGAAGCGTCCCTCAGATTTCGTAAGGAAGCTTCGATTTCATGCTGCTAGCAGAAGAAAGAGGCTTCGTTGGTTGAAACTCGCTTGCGCGGGAAAAAGGGACCTATAAACTTTGAGCTTTGACAAAAATTTTTAAACTTTGCGCACTCCATGTATTATCTCATTGTTTGTAAATGAAAATTGAAGGAGACAATTTTCGTTCAAACAGAGCCTTTAATCTAGAGGAAGCTATCATTTTTCGCGGTGCTTCAGAACGGAGCTTCTATTCGAGACCTCTTGCATTCAGCGGTTTTGTTGTTCATCGAACTTTTAGCAGTCTTTTGAAAGTGTTGCAGCGGCTTTCTATTGCTATTATTTATAGCGCTCATGTATGACCAAAAACGCAAGAGTTTAGACGTGATAGACGTGAAATATATTCTGTGTTTTATGCGAAAAAAAACTCAGTAATGGATTTTTCATGCAAAATTTTGTCGATATAGCAGCCAAAGTCTATGTTGCTGTAGTAGTCATATCAAAAAACGTGAAGCACCTGCCCGATAAGGTAATACTTCACTTTTAAATGTGGTTCATCTTATCATATATATATATATATATATATATATACATATATATATAAGAACACACAGCAGAACAATGAATTTAATAGGTGGTTGTTTGACGCACGGACACGCACCGTCATTTACGAGATTTACGCAACGAACGGTTTAAATAAGGCTTCAACGAATTCACTCTACGCAAATAAGTGTAACAAAATATCATTTACGAGAGGATGAAAATACATCAACGGACACTGAAGCGCGCAGAATAAGGTGAGCAGAAAAGCCCACAGTTTCACTGCCGACTTCTGACGTCGATCGATTTATTTTTCGGTCGAGTCATGCAAATCGGTTTATCATCACCATGCCATTTCGTAATCTTTTTGATGCTCCAGTCTACCAATTTCATTCGCTACGCGCACTGATCGTGACAAATGTAATAGTGAACGACGCAAAGTACACTATAGCAGCATATTTGCTGAGGAATAATGAGCAAATTTAATGTACTGAATGAACCACATATAAGCAAACATTCGACACTGACATCTATATCGAAGACATGGCACTGACTCAACCGAACAATCGTTACAATCATTGAAAGCACCGCACGAAACTCTAGTGATCAAAATTTTGGCCGCAGACATAAAGTTCGTTCTTTCAGCTTTCGTGCATTCATTTGCGAAAGAATACTTCTTTGTTACGTGGCGGTTTTATGCTTATTAAATGCTCTTTTAGTGTGCAGAGCACAAAAAATCGGTCAACAGCACTTCAATTTATGCTTTTAAAGAAACTCACGAAAAGAAGTAAAACCCGTTTTTTTTAAGGCGGTCTATTCCCCAGTGCAAATAATTCGTGTAATTGCGTGCGGACAAAGTGTCCGATTGTAATTAAATCGCAAAAAAGAACGATAATGTTTCAAAGAAAATTGCTGCAAACAACGCATCTTAGGAGAATTGTGATGTTGAAAGCGGTTTCAGAACTGGACCATTCATTGGATCTTTTCATATATATATCTGCGAACAATAATGAAATCAACTGGTAAGTTTTCCACTGTTTTTTTTTTCGCCTGAACTTTTGGATAAGTGGGGTTTAATAGGAGGACGAAGGAGATCTACCTGCTTTATGAAACAGCTATAAAAGAGCCATCTTATTAAGCTTGATGCCAGTAGGCTGAATGTCACTTCTCTGAAGTTTCCATTAATTTTGTAGGTCTCATTGCCTAGTTGTGTTGTTATTTACTTCCGAGCAGCCACTGGGGACCGTTAGAGGTTGATATTCTTAATTTCCCTATAAATATATATATATATATATATGTATGTGCTTATATATATTTAAATATTTTCACGACATGTACTTATATATGTTTATAATGTTTTTTCACGATCGCAAAACATTTTACTTTTATTCGTTCAGCCCTTACTGTATTTGTGTGGCAGGCGATATAGTTTTTCTCCCTAAGTACGTGAGATAGGCCACATGGAACATGTGAAAATATGTGTGTTAGCACGAATATTTCGGTAATTTCGTTCATCGAATCACCCAGCTATACATGTACCAGAAATAATCACTTATGAGTGATAATGCCTGAATTCCTTTTTTCCCGGCAGCCATCGATTTGAGTGGTTCATGAAGACGAAACAAATTAAAATTGGTATGGAGACCTCACTGGCTATATATTATGTTTACGCAACTTCGCAACTCGTTGTTTAACGTTCCCGACTTGAGACTGCGGGAGAGGTACATATGCACATATACACCCTCTGCATATGCAAATTTCCTAGGGTACAAAAAACATAGAATAGAAATTAGTGTTTTAGGGGATGTTGTGTGCTTTCGCTAAAAATTCATTGTTTTCCTAGATGACGCATCACCGCTCTTTGCAGCACTACCGATGCATCTGGACTGAGAGCGAAGATCTTTTAACTGTTTTCAAATGGTGTCCATGGATATGATAGTAAAACAAAGATGAAAGGCCTCAAAGGGCGAAAAGTAGACTCGATGTGGTGTTCACGGTGGTAAACGCGTCAAATATAATACCTTTCATGAAAGTGACACTCATTTGTTGAGCGCAGTAAACAGTTGCACACTTTCATTTTTTTTCAAACATTCTTATCACCCACATTGTCGTTTCATCATTTCAGCTGTTCTCTATCACTTGTTTGTCCGTTGAACTTTTTTTACGCAAATGGTGCGCTAAAAGGCACACAAGTATCTCTCAACCTTTATGAAGCTACTGTTGCATTCACATTTTTCACTCACCCTCAACTAATTGGCCATTGAATTTCATTCATATTTTCACCTAAATTGACCAGTTATAAGAAATCTCCGCTACTAACTTCAAATTTTTTTCAATGGTCGCAATGTGTCAGACAAATCGCTGAAATGTCCAACACAAAAGTGTGGGATGACGAGGGTTGAAAATTTCCGGAAAAACCCACTCGAGTAGGATCGACGTTCGTATTACAAAAATTCACATTAGAATATGCACTTTTTTCGGCTCGAGCAAGTCCAGTGAGAGCCTTTTTTGATTAATATAGACCGACAAAACCGTCATTCAACGAAACGCTGCATTCTTCATAGAGCTGAAATAAAACGAATTCAAATCTTCATGTTATATCAAAAAGTTTCCAAAAATATTCAACCGATGTAAGGACTGATGGGACTTATTATACTCAAAGATTTTTAACATAATCGCAGAAGAGTGATGAAGAAGATGAATGAGGAAACTGCATTTCAGGGCATTACAGCTTCTGAGACAAATTTCGTTCAGCAAAGCTTCACTGTACGTCGACCGCGAATACATGGTTGGAAAATATGCACAGAAATTTGTTCAAAGCAATGCTGAAATGCAAGCAATTATCCCCAGTCCTCCCCATGCTTGACGAGAAGATTGGACATAAGAACTTGCTGCAATCTGTGCATGTTCTCGAATGCTCATACTTGAACATAATCTCGAAAGTTCTGTTCCATTATACCAAATACCGGAAATTTTCGTACCCAACTGCCTTCAACAAATCTGGTGTTTCCTTTGTGGGATCAAAGTTTCAAAAAATTGTAAGCATCGTACTCACAGTTCACAACGGCTTGAATAAGTGGAATTTCCCGACGATGTTTTTTTTTTAAATTGGGCCTCCTTTATATCCAAAAAAAGAAATATGGCGTAATTTTTGAAAACAACGTTAACATACTCTCAGAAAGTTTACACCTTAAGGAACAGATTTGAAATATTCAAATTATAAATGCTGAAAAAACTCAATAATGTTCGCGGTGCGCGTTATTGAAAAAGTTGCTCTAATCTTCAAAAGTTCTTTCAACAGTCATTTGAAAAAATATGTATGATAGTGACGAAGCGTGCGGACAACGGTATGTGGTATGAACAGTAATGGTATGTGATTCGGTACGAAAGTTATGTGATGTGAGGACGTTTCTCTTTCATGACGCCCCGCAGAAATTGATAAAGCAGAGAGCTTAGAATGTTCAATTCAATTTCTAGAACAGCAGTGCGAATTTTCATGTTCAACTTATAATCTTTATAAATGGTGTCGCTATCTCGACAACCATTTGATAACTATGATTAGTAACTTTTTACACGAGTTCGGTTTACAATCAGCAAGAAAGCGCGCGTTGCTTCGCACGCAACGCAAAGTAGTGTCTCGATAAATGCAAATGCGAATTATTAATTGGCAAGTTCGAGCACAACGGGCAAAGATGTGCATTTATTTGAGGTTGCTACACCACCGATGTCTGCGAAAACGTTCATCGTATTGGCGACGGGTATATGTTTAACAGTGTTGCTTGGCTGTTTATTGGTGATCGGCGTGCTCGTCTATCGTTTGAATACGTTTTACGATGGTGCTCTCGATGAAATCAATGAATTTCGCTTAATTGCGAATGATGCATGGATATCGATGATTCAAATGGAGAGTATGCATGCCGCCAATTCCAAAAAGACCTCTTTGTTTACACCGTTACTTCGAAGAAACAAACGAAAAGCTGCATGCAATTGCGGACAGCAGCCAGAAGACTGTCCATCAGGTCCAGTGGGACCACCAGGAGAACCAGGGCCAGACGGCGAGGACGGTGCACCTGGTATTCCTGGCAAACCAGGGCCGGATGGTCTCATTGTGGGCACTATGTATGGCGGCAGTTGCATTAAATGTGAATCGGGACCTCCAGGTCCTCCAGGACCGGATGGTACCCCTGGGCCTGCTGGTCCAGGTGGTAATTCTGGAATAAACGGAATTCCTGGCAAGAATGGAATCCCTGGGCCAACCGGATCACCTGGAGAACCTGGCCCAACAGGTACTGCTTTGATTACGTACTGCCTTCGCGTAAGTTTTCGCAAATGAAAGTAATTCTTATGGGCTTAAGAGTATAGCGAAATACTATCTTTTCCGTACGTAGAAGAGAAACATTCCCTTGATCAAATCACTTTCCCAACATCGAAGGTGACCACAAAAGTGTGTCGATAGTGCGTTACTGCTTTTTAAAATGGAAGAACTAAAACCATAGACATAAGATTCGAATATTCCATACCTAGGTTTCAATTATCCATAGTTTTAAAACAGCGGAGCTAGGTGCCATGAGCTGGCATGATAAGCGCTTTGGTAACTCAACAATCACAAGCCATTTCTATAAGAGACTCAAAAATGCCTAATGTTGGAATTTTATCAGACTCGACTGGACGTAAAAATTTGATAAAGAGTTATTCAATCGATAGAAAACAACTACTTTTACGACAACACAACCGAGACTCGTTTTTGCAGGATCCGATTAATGAAGCATCTGGCATGACTGCTTGAAAATGTAAACTTTTTTTCTTTTAAAGGAAATAACTTCTCTCATGCTTGCTGATTTTAAACGGAGCACATAAGACGCTGAGGACATATAACGTACGCATCAAATTTCAAAGTTCTACCTTCAGTGGCTCGCGTTTTGAAACTACTGGCTACGCACACACCCACAACACACGCGCATCGATATAACGTCGCCTGCAATGAGCTTCAAAAACTGAAAAATTGCCAAAAGCGCTACAACATGGGCGACAGAAAATCCTTTCTACAGTTGTTTGTACAGAATTTAAAACTTCACATCTTTTTCGATAGCTCCTCTGTTTTTCTTTTAGGGCCTGAAGGGCCGATCGGGCCAGTAGGACCTCCCGGCGAGGATGGTACAGCCGGGAAGGGAGTCAGGGGTCCCAAAGGACCTCCAGGACCACCTGGCCCAATCGGGAATTCCGGACCAAAAGGCAACAATGGATCAGATGGTGTGCCTGGACTGCCTGGACCTGCAGGGTCGATTGGCATCCCTGGACCGGCTGGCGAAGATGGTGCACCTGGACCAATGGGAGATGAGGGTATTCCTGGCAAAGATGCAGCCTATTGTCCTTGTCCACCGCGAACGGCCATAGTGCTACGCAACTCCTTGCAGCAGCGTTCATCCTCACTAGAATCGAAAGTGCCTGAAAACAGACCGACAGGAATTGCGAAGAGAAAGCCATCTCAGTGAGGTGGTTTGCAACTCATGTCGTTAAGCGTTTTCCGTCTTAAGCATCGCCTCTTGATGCCAAATTGTTTTTTTTTGGAGTCAACACTAATCAATGTCTATATCCAATTCTGATTCTACTTCGAGTTTTAGCCCTTCTAAATATTTGTAAGCGTGATTTCCACTGACTGCCTAATCGCAGAAGAGTGATGAAGAAGATGAATGAGGAAACTGCATTTCAGGGCATTACAGCTTCTGAGACAAATTTCGTTCAGCAAAGCTTCACTGTACGTCGACCGCGAATACATGGTTGGAAAATATGCACAGAAATTTGTTCAAAGCAATGCTGAAATGCAAGCAATTATCCCCAGTCCTCCCCATGCTTGACGAGAAGATTGGACATAAGAACTTGCTGCAATCTGTGCATGTTCTCGAATGCTCATACTTGAACATAATCTCGAAAGTTCTGTTCCATTATACCAAATACCGGAAATTTTCGTACCCAACTGCCTTCAACAAATCTGGTGTTTCCTTTGTGGGATCAAAGTTTCAAAAAATTGTAAGCATCGTACTCACAGTTCACAACGGCTTGAATAAGTGGAATTTCCCGACGATGTTTTTTTTTTAAATTGGGCCTCCTTTATATCCAAAAAAAGAAATATGGCGTAATTTTTGAAAACAACGTTAACATACTCTCAGAAAGTTTACACCTTAAGGAACAGATTTGAAATATTCAAATTATAAATGCTGAAAAAACTCAATAATGTTCGCGGTGCGCGTTATTGAAAAAGTTGCTCTAATCTTCAAAAGTTCTTTCAACAGTCATTTGAAAAAATATGTATGATAGTGACGAAGCGTGCGGACAACGGTATGTGGTATGAACAGTAATGGTATGTGATTCGGTACGAAAGTTATGTGATGTGAGGACGTTTCTCTTTCATGACGCCCCGCAGAAATTGATAAAGCAGAGAGCTTAGAATGTTCAATTCAATTTCTAGAACAGCAGTGCGAATTTTCATGTTCAACTTATAATCTTTATAAATGGTGTCGCTATCTCGACAACCATTTGATAACTATGATTAGTAACTTTTTACACGAGTTCGGTTTACAATCAGCAAGAAAGCGCGCGTTGCTTCGCACGCAACGCAAAGTAGTGTCTCGATAAATGCAAATGCGAATTATTAATTGGCAAGTTCGAGCACAACGGGCAAAGATGTGCATTTATTTGAGGTTGCTACACCACCGATGTCTGCGAAAACGTTCATCGTATTGGCGACGGGTATATGTTTAACAGTGTTGCTTGGCTGTTTATTGGTGATCGGCGTGCTCGTCTATCGTTTGAATACGTTTTACGATGGTGCTCTCGATGAAATCAATGAATTTCGCTTAATTGCGAATGATGCATGGATATCGATGATTCAAATGGAGAGTATGCATGCCGCCAATTCCAAAAAGACCTCTTTGTTTACACCGTTACTTCGAAGAAACAAACGAAAAGCTGCATGCAATTGCGGACAGCAGCCAGAAGACTGTCCATCAGGTCCAGTGGGACCACCAGGAGAACCAGGGCCAGACGGCGAGGACGGTGCACCTGGTATTCCTGGCAAACCAGGGCCGGATGGTCTCATTGTGGGCACTATGTATGGCGGCAGTTGCATTAAATGTGAATCGGGACCTCCAGGTCCTCCAGGACCGGATGGTACCCCTGGGCCTGCTGGTCCAGGTGGTAATTCTGGAATAAACGGAATTCCTGGCAAGAATGGAATCCCTGGGCCAACCGGATCACCTGGAGAACCTGGCCCAACAGGTACTGCTTTGATTACGTACTGCCTTCGCGTAAGTTTTCGCAAATGAAAGTAATTCTTATGGGCTTAAGAGTATAGCGAAATACTATCTTTTCCGTACGTAGAAGAGAAACACTCCCTTGATCAAATCACTTTCCCAACATCGAAGGTGACCACAAAAGTGTGTCGATAGTGCGTTACTGCTTTTTAAAATGGAAGAACTAAAACCATAGACATAAGATTCGAATATTCCATACCTAGGTTTCAATTATCCATAGTTTTAAAACAGCGGAGCTAGGTGCCATGAGCTGGCATGATAAGCGCTTTGGTAACTCAACAATCACAAGCCATTTCTATAAGAGACTCAAAAATGCCTAATGTTGGAATTTTATCAGACTCGACTGGACGTAAAAATTTGATAAAGAGTTATTCAATCGATAGAAAACAACTACTTTTACGACAACACAACCGAGACTCGTTTTTGCAGGATCCGATTAATGAAGCATCTGGCATGACTGCTTGAAAATGTAAACTTTTTTTCTTTTAAAGGAAATAACTTCTCTCATGCTTGCTGATTTTAAACGGAGCACATAAGACGCTGAGGACATATAACGTACGCATCAAATTTCAAAGTTCTACCTTCAGTGGCTCGCGTTTTGAAACTACTGGCTACGCACACACCCACAACACACGCGCATCGATATAACGTCGCCTGCAATGAGCTTCAAAAACTGAAAAATTGCCAAAAGCGCTACAACATGGGCGACAGAAAATCCTTTCTACAGTTGTTTGTACAGAATTTAAAACTTCACATCTTTTTCGATAGCTCCTCTGTTTTTCTTTTAGGGCCTGAAGGGCCGATCGGGCCAGTAGGACCTCCCGGCGAGGATGGTACAGCCGGGAAGGGAGTCAGGGGTCCCAAAGGACCTCCAGGACCACCTGGCCCAATCGGGAATTCCGGACCAAAAGGCAACAATGGATCAGATGGTGTGCCTGGACTGCCTGGACCTGCAGGGTCGATTGGCATCCCTGGACCGGCTGGCGAAGATGGTGCACCTGGACCAATGGGAGATGAGGGTATTCCTGGCAAAGATGCAGCCTATTGTCCTTGTCCACCGCGAACGGCCATAGTGCTACGCAACTCCTTGCAGCAGCGTTCATCCTCACTAGAATCGAAAGTGCCTGAAAACAGACCGACAGGAATTGCGAAGAGAAAGCCATCTCAGTGAGGTGGTTTGCAACTCATGTCGTTAAGCGTTTTCCGTCCTAAGCATCGCCTCTTGATGCCAAATTGTTTTTTTTTTTTTGGAGTCAACACTAATCAATGTCTATATCCAATTCTGATTCTACTTCGAGTTTTAGCCCTTCTAAATATTTGTAAGCGTGATTTCCACTGACTGCCACAAGAATGCATTTTTCTCGTCGGTTCGCTTTTCTTTTGCCGTCTCTCGTTCAAAGAATTAAAATTGATCTTCACCTTCACGTCTTACAATCAAATATTGTGAAAAAGTACCACTTTTTGGTCGGTATTGTGAAAAAGTACCACTTTTTGGTCGGATGCTATTTAAAAAGGACTTAAGGATGCATGGGATACGAAGTGAACTTGCGTACAGACATGTGAGATTTCCGTTTGCAACAATCAACGCTTACTTACCCTTTCCAGTTTAACGATGCTAAAGTGAAACTTCCGCAACAAATTTTCGCCGCTCATTGCAAAAATTTTCCGCTTGATGGTTATTTGTCATACAAACGGTAACTCTGTGAAAAATTCGATCTGCAAACACGGAACTAAACTTCGCGCCTTGCACTTTATTGGACCTTGTCAAAAGAAAAATGATTTGAAGTACCGGCCTCACTGTGTACCTCCCTTGCCGAACTCGTCTTTAAAAAAAAAATTGTTTACGCCCATCTCGTACAACAACCTTCCTTAATTGTGTACAACAACACTCCATTAATCTGGCTGTTGCAAAAATTAAGAGAAACGAGGATACCATTGTAATGAAAGTCAGCAAAATTCGAGGAAACTTTTCGATATGATGATCAAATTTCCACAGATTCTATAAATTGGTTCCCGGACTTGTGTACGCATGAAATTTGAGTGTCGGATTCCCACTGCTATTCTTTAATAAATCATCAAAAACCCTCCCTCCGAAAACCTTGTCTCAACCTAGCGAAATGAGTAGATGTTTCTCTTGCCAAAATCATTGTTTCGCAACATTCACAAAACTGTTTGAACAGATACAAACGATTCGGCTGAATGATCGGCAAGACCACTGCTATTCTTTAATAAGTCATCAAAAACCCTCCCTCCGAAAACCTTGTCTCAACCTAGCGAAATGAGTAGATATGTTTCTGTTGCCAAAATCATTGTTTCGCATCATTCACAAAACTGCTTGAACCGATACAAACGATTCGGCTGAATGATCGGCAAGATGTTCACCTATGCAACAAATCGATTGCTCTCTCCATTTCTTACACTCCTCTTCACTATATATAAGAAAGATATCCTTGCAGAAACTCAAAAACACTAGAACACAACAAAATTTCTTTTCCTTGGAATGCTTCAATTTCCCCGAGATCGGCCTTTTATTCTAATTTGGTCATTCCCTCAAAATCTGACGAAAGCGACGGCATGGTCTCTCCCTCATTTCATCCTCCAAGCTCTTTGACTCCAGCAGTAGTTCGTAGCAAACTACCCAATACGTCGCCTCCAACGATTTTTTATGCTCATATAAGAACGACCCCTACAAAGAAACGTTCAGAACAAAACTGATCAACAAGGGTGTTTATTGTATGAATATAATAGAATAAACGGAATATGAACATCAGCCCATAAAGAGAGTGGCCAAAAGCTAAAGAGAACAACAACGACTTGAGGAGAGAACAGCAGAACTTGACCAAAACATCTATGCGCCACGAACAACATTTCAGCCAAAGCTCACATGAAGTGGCGTGTACTTCATAGTGCAGTGAAAACGGACAACAAAAGACAGTAATATTCACGTGGCTAAGCAAAAACACCTCCACATCTTGAAGTCTCAACAAAAACTCCATAAACAACTGTGGTATGCAATAGACGAGTGTCTCTTTTCAAAACCACTCTATGTTTTCTCCGTACACCAAGTCGAAAGCACTCTCGACTGGATCACATCCATCACATGCCGACAGCGAATACAAGCATTGTCCATATGTTGATCCATTTCGCCACCACAGTTATGTTGAGTTATTCCCAGAACATACCTATTTCAACGGCCGATTTCCTAATCAACAGTCGATTCCCTAATCAACAATGAGAATAGTTTAATTTAGAGACATGCATGACTTATTACGACAAGAGATTAAATGATCTGATAAGAAATTAAAAGCAACAATAAAACGAGTGAGTATCATAACTGGCAATAAAACATACGGCATACGTTTCACCACGAACCCCCACTGCGTATGCCGTCATAACGAGGCTTCTTTCCATACGAACTGCTGCTGCTTGAACCACCGTAGCTACGCTTGAAACCACCACCACCTCCATATCTGTAATACGGCCAACGCCATTTTCAGCATAAGTATTATGCCAACAAACTTAAATATGTTAATCGAAGCCTCAGCGCCGCATGACTTCATGCTTGGATTTCTTCTCTTCGGATCTCTTATTTAAAAGTTTACTAGAAAACATTTCTAACGCTACTGATTGCAGAAAAAGCTACATGAAAGAATTAAAAGCACCACCGTAAGAGCATCCCTCCAACTGATGGCGAGTAAAATTAGACCTTAATTTAAAGTTTTTTTTTTTTTGAAAACGCTCGCCACCTCCACGGATGCTCGACTAACTGAGCTAAAGCGGAACGAAGCTGAACATGAAACATACCGTGACCGTCCACCAGAGCCGCCACCTGCGGTCTTAGCCATTTCGTAGAGCTCAGGAGGGACATTCTGATTAGCCTCCTCGAGGACCTTTATGAGATCGCGTGCCTTTGGACCATTTGAGTAAGTGAAGAAAGTGTAAGCTGTGCCCTGGAAAAGCGTTTAAGTTTTCATAGAACGACCGAACCAGAAACTCTTCTATGACCTCTTAAGTATAAACTGCGTCAGCCTGAATCCTGGCGAAACCAGATCATCGTGGAGGCCCGAACAAGAACGGCGCGCTCTGGGAGGTCTCAAATGGGAGGTCGGAATTCCCGTCTTCCAGATGCTTGGAGTTGATTCGAGCCAATTTCCTAGTTTTTCATCGCTATACGTTCGCAACTCTGTCGCCCCATCCCACAATGCTCCAACTCAGCATTTCATAACACTAAATGTCCTCTAAATGCTATAGGAACGAGCAGAGGGCATTGATGCAAATGAAATGTAAGGAGATATTCCACCTAAACTTTCTGCATTTTTTTTTCTTCAAATATTTAGACAAGCATCGAATCCAATGCGAACGGTGTTTCTCTCAATGGACTAAAAAGATGCGTAAAAAATCAAAACGTTTCGCAAACCCGCGCAAAGTAGATTATGGCCCAATGACGCACCAAAAATTAGTGTCACACGTAATCACCAGCAAGCATCCCACTACAGCTTGCAGAATGCAAGTTCACCCCTTGCTGGATTTGCACGATACAACGCGTCCGTTGTGACCAAGACATTAAAACGTCATATGCGGTCAGCCTAACAACAGGGTTCGACGTGAGAATAGTATGTTTTACCACACCCTTTTAACTTTTTTGGCACGAACAACGAGAGACGATTGCAATGACTTTTCCGTTTTGGTTTGCCCTCAAATCACCGATCTGGTGTTCCATGACGCAACCAATTAGTTTTAATGATGGCAACGTTGGTAAGGATGCCGATTCAAACCTTCATCCGCATAACAGCAACTTCGCCAACTGCCGAAATATAAACGGAATCAAGCCTATTTTATGAAATTGCAATGACTTTTCCGTTTTGGTTTGCCCTCAAATCACCGATCTGGTGTTCCATGACGCAACCAATTAGTTTTAATGATGGCAACGTTGGTAAGGATGCCGATTCAAACCTTCATCCGCATAACAGCAACTTCGCCAACTGCCGAAATATAAACGGAATCAAGCCTATTTTATGAAAAATTCAGCTACCAGATCCCAGCGCAAAATAGCCCCACAAAATGGAGCAGACCTGGACCTCATGAGTGGCAGAGAGGTCAGCGTTACCATCAATATACCACCTCACAAATCAAACGGTCATTAGAAAGTAAAGACGCCAGTGGCGAAAATGTCCAAAGAGTGAAACAGCTAGAAATTCAGCAAAAATTCTGCCAAAAGCTCCCGCCGAATGTCTAGCTAGGTGAACCTCATCCATAAGCGTAGTTCTACCTCCTCTTGCGATTAAACCGGATGTTGGACGAATGTTGTAATTTAAAAGGACAACAGCGCACAACCAAACACCAACCCTTTTGTCACATCTGCCTGTTCGTCCGATGCGATGCACATAGTCTTCAGAGTTGTTGGAATAATCGTAGTTAATCACATACTTAATGTCATCGACATCTGCAACCAAAACAAATGATACGCAAAGGTTTGTTTTTCTACCCTTCTATTTTCAATCTCAGAAGCTGCGGCTTTTCAAAACAATTTCTGTTTAACCGAAAGGACCTCACAAATACTGTTTTCTTTTTTTTTTTCTCATAGACTATAGTTTATCGTGTGATACCAAACACGTAACGTATGTGACAAGATCCACGCAACAAACGTCTTAAGCGAACGAATTTGATTAGTTTAAATTCAACATATCCTACCAATAACCATTAACCATGGGGTAGATACATAATAAGATTCTGCTCATTACATTTTCAACAGAACATACATTGTAAACGGAGTCAACACAGAAATATAAAGAACTACATAGTGACTCAGTTGAAAGATCGGCTATGTGTATGGTGGTTAAGTCTAACCTGAACAAGTGTGCTGTGGAAGTCGCATCCAAACTTAATGACCGAGATGGGTTGCAAAGCCAGGAACCACTGTGCACCGCGCAGACCAACGAGGCACGCCCGCCGCTTTCGACTGACTCACCTCGCCTCATTGTGCATTCGCAACTCACCAAAAACATTCCCTCTCCCTATCCTTGTGTTCTTTCCAAAACTTACCGCCCAAACACTCTCAACTTTTTTTGCTCCTTCAAAAATTCCCCATTTTTATTACCTGTAGTACAAAGAAAGGTCTGCTTCGCCTACACAGGTTTCTCACAAAATTCCGAAATTTTAAACAGCAAAATGACGCATATCTGAGTAGGCACCATGCATGTTCCTTGGTTTGAAGCATCGCTCGGCAACAGACTGCCAACACAGTCGGTCAGTTCCAAGCGAGACAAAACTTTGCAATGCAACAACCGCATTCACGTTTCTGGAAGAAAAAATAACAAGCTGCAAACCGTGTCCGTGTGCCACATTCACATAACACGATGCTGCTTTAACCGACGAAGACACACATCAGCGATGGATACTACTGGGTCGACAACATATCCCACTACAGGTCAACGCAGAAAATAAGGTTTGATGAGATCGGAATTTCAAACAGACAAGCACCGGAACGACTTCAGCAAAGCCCCTTTAAAACCTGCTTTTTACACCCCACTTCACCATAATCCGATACATCGATGCACTAACAAGCCAACATCTCCCATTAGGGCTTGTCACTAATCCCACTCCACCAACGCTCTACCTGATGACGGTAGAAACCATGAAACAGCTACCTTTTTCTTTGTAGTCATATTAAATGGCGCGATAGATTTCTCTCACCAATTTAAAGCTGTTACGACTTTAGCAGCGTTACACCGAAAGTTTTCCAAAGACTCACCAAAAAATATTGGTGCAAAACGCTACCATCGACAGGTTACTCCAAGCCTCCTATCATTACCATCACTGATCATCACTCTTCAGTGGCATAGCAAACAACATCATGTGAACATCAGCAGCTTCAACAAAAAAACTGACATATCTCGTCAGGATCTGATTGGGTTTTGAAACGAAAACCTGATTGCGGTGCGATATAATTATGCACTTGTGTCTCGGTCATCGAAGCGATGGGATGCGAACGCAAACGCGCACTTGCAACAAAAACTTTACTGCTAGTGAAACCAACAACAACTGTGAAGTAAAATAGCTCGCACTTCTAAAACCGAACTTACCGAGACCACGAGCAGCCACATCCGTTGCCAGCAATATAGGTGTCTTACCGGACTTGAACTCTGCAAACACACACTAAATGACAAACGAATTCAGGAATAAACGAACAATTCATCAGTAATCCTGCAGTTTGGACGGCAGCAATTGCGACAACACCATTATTCATTGGCCGAAATAGATCTTCAACTAACTGCAAAACAGCTCATTGAGTTCTCATTTATTTGAGGTGGCTCAATGTTAATTCCGTTCAAACCACAACACAACAGAACTAACCGCCGAGCGCCCAATCACGTTCCGATTGCCCCTTATCACCGTGGATGCAGAGTGCCGGCCAACCATCACGCCTCATCCAACGTGTCAAATCATCCGCCTTACGCTTCGTCTCCACAAAAATAATCGTTTTGCATTCCGGCTGGAAGCACACACAAACAAGTTAAACAAGGACATAACACAACCCTTCTCCTAATCGTATTCCAGTTTATGCTGCTGATTATTCGAATTCCATTCTTCATCACCCCTACATGTTCATCAATGCACACCATTGTACGTACATATATATATATATATGTACATATGTGTATATGTACATACACATACATACATACAACACAACTGCATAGACAGCAGTTCGACTACCCAAATTGCGAAATTCTTGCAGCATTCCTCACACAAATATAATCCGAAGAAGCCAAGTAGCGGGGAAGGATCACGGACCCGTGCACAATTAGTTAGACTTCTATAATGTTGAAAAACGAACGTTATGCTTCCCATTAATCATCGCGCATTTATTCACGAAAGAACAAATATTGGCCCTCGTTCCAATCAATTTGTTTCACCACCTCGCCGGCTTCACTATTCGGCTTGCCATTTTCGCCAACACGACCAAACGTCCTCATGAAAAAAAAAAAAAAAAAAAAAAATCCAAACAACCCTTCTCCTAATCGTATTCCAGTTTATGCTGCTGATTATTCGAATTCCATTCTTCATCACCCCTACATGTTCATCAATGCACACCATTGTACGTACATATATATATATATATGTACATATGTGTATATGTACATACACATACATACATACAACACAACTGCATAGACAGCAGTTCGACTACCCAAATTGCGAAATTCTTGCAGCATTCCTCACACAAATATAATCCGAAGAAGCCAAGTAGCGGGGAAGGATCACGGACCCGTGCACAATTAGTTAGACTTCTATAATGTTGAAAAACGAACGTTATGCTTCCCATTAATCATCGCGCATTTATTCACGAAAGAACAAATATTGGCCCTCGTTCCAATCAATTTGTTTCACCACCTCGCCGGCTTCACTATTCGGCTTGCCATTTTCGCCAACACGACCAAACGTCCTCATGAAAAAAAAAAAAAAAAGAATGCTCAATCCCTATTGGACTATTCACTTAAAACCAGGCTCCATCCTACAGAGCATAAAAGCACTATGTTCTCTTATAGCACCAGTAAGTCTTCATTACACAAAATCCTGCATTCTGCGGACCGGCGAAAACGGTACGGCATCAAATACAATAAATGCCGGAAATACAGCAGAAACCGCGTGATTTAGAAGAGACGACTTTCTGAGATATGAAAACATACGATAGAGGCAAGACAGCGAACCAAAAAGTTGCTCAATTGTCACCACGTAGCTTTGTTGCAGCAGCTCTTTTTTTCTTCCTCGCAATGTTTTCGGCATGAGATCCAAACTCAGAGACCTCTCTTCCAAATGTACCAAATTTGCTCTGTTTATGTTCTTCCTTCTTCCACAATCCCTATCTCTTTTGGTGTCACAGCAAACGCTGTTTCTTCACGGAAATGAGCTCTGTCGAGAACTCCATGAAACATCCGCAACTTGGTCAGGAAGATAACAAACCTGGTTCATGATCTGGCTCAAGATGGTCATAAGACGTTGCTGCTTGTTCGACTCATCCATTATTTCAATTAGTTGAGTGATATTGTGATTGGCAGCCAGCTCCAAAGAACCAACATTCAAGTGCGCTGGGTCGGTTTGGAAATCCATCGCCAATTTGCGTACCTCTTTGGGCCATGTCGCAGAAAACATCAACGTCTGACGATCTGGCTGGAAAGTAGCACTGTATTTAAGACGCGCGGGACTGGACAACTGCATAACGATCACGCATCTCCACACTTTTCCTACTCAATGCAGTTCGACCAACAACGGATTTGTAGGTGATGAAGAAATTTAAACCGAACCAATCAACAAATCGCGTTGCGCGAATGAAATAAGAAATAGCTGTAGAAAACGAACTGATGCGTTTGCTACGAAACGGCATTCATGCAAACATCACGTGCGTTACCAACACGAAACGAATTTTGAGAAAAAACATCACAGAACATAACAACGAAGACCGCGAACAATCGATTCTTAGTACACGTGTCAAACGACGTTAATATTTCAACTTCTCACTCTTTGCTTAACTCAATCTCACTGAGGACCAGACAGAGAAATACATACACGTATCTGCGAGACAATCTTGCGAATTTGTGGTTCGAATCCCATATCCAGCATGCGATCGGCCTCGTCTAGCACCAAGTACGTACAGCGTTTCAGATCTGTCTTACCCGTCTCGAGAAAATCCATGAGTCGGCCAGGAGTAGCGATTATGATATCAACACCTGCAACATTATAATCACTGCCATACACTCTCCTGTATTTGACCTAAGCATGGTCGCTTGTCGATCAGCTCAGCCGTAAAACCTCAGCATTTAAGATTCTTCCATTTAATGTTCCGCAATGCTCCGACTGCTTTACAACAGGGCTCCCCTTCAGGACAAGTGGACGGAAATCAACACACCTTTCCAGCATGTGGGCAAATTCGACCGTTTTGCGGACAATGATTTTAATGCTATCAAAGTTGCTTTGATTCTCCTTCTAGTTACGACTCATTCTTGTACTGCATACCCAACCCGCATCTCACTTCGTCTTCCGCTGCATCCTTCTTCGATTTTCTTGCGTGAAACAAAGCGTACTGCATGAACCTACCCTATCCACATTCACTTACCTTGTTTCGTGCAATAAACATTTCTTACCGCCACCGACCTTTGCAAAACGCTCAAACGTTTGCTGACCGCTGAGATGCGAAACTTGAGGCAGAACGGTGACTCTCATTAGTGATGAGCTAGCTGGACCAAATGTGGCCAAACACCACCCAGCGCCATGAACATGTCGGATTTTGTTTCCAAAAAGTGATAAATGAAAAAGTGGTTGATTTCGTCGCGGCAGAAGCTATGCTGAACGAGGAGAAATTCGGCAAATGTAAGCAGGAAAAGCGACCACGATACTTCAGCAAAAAATGTTATCTGGAAGAATCACTAACAAAAACTATTAGCAGATACATTCAGTTACTCAAAGTGAGGCGCGTCTACTTTAACTCTCAATTAACTAAGCGCGCTAAACCGAGGCAAATGCTGCAAACCGCCGAAGTGATACTTTCACATTCCGAAATGGATCCTCTGAAATGACATCTTATCTACCTTGGGCAGTTCATCACGAAACAGATGAATTACCACTTCCTTGAAAACACGGGTACGAACAGGACAACCAGAAATTCTGGTTCTCTTTTCGGCTCATCTTCACATACAAGGCAAGACTGGTACGATAATACAACTCGACGTTTCCTGCTTGCTCTATCCTCATAACTACAACATTATGCCTCGCAGTCAAAAATCAAAAAAAAAATAGAAAACCATATATCGATTGTTCGGAAATGATTAACAAAAAAAAAGCTTTTCACCTTCGTTTACTTCGAGAACCTCGAAAGGTTTAAAGAGATAAGAGCTGTCGGATGTGCTGTCCATTGCAAGCATACGGCTTAAAATTTCCATGTAAAAGAGATGGCCTCCATCGTACATCGTCTGAACGATGAAACGAGATCCCTCATTGGAAAAGGCGGACAGGAAAGTGAGGACGCAAAATATTCTAGAAAAAATTACCGCGTTCGAGATCACGTGCTTGTCCGGATTTAGGAGCACCGCCGAAGAGACAGGTGAGTGACTGGCCCATGGCTTTGCAATAATCTTTGGCCACCTCCTGCACCTGTTGCGCCAACTCACGCGTTGGTAACAATACAAGCACCGATGGCCCATCACGATGACTGCGTGCGGGTTGACCAGCTGTGTGCACGATAGCTGGCAGTATAAACTGAAAACAATACATAGATAAGCCCATCTCAAAGGGCTCGCAGAAAATCATGAATCGGCTGGAAATGGTTATGAGGAGGAGGGTAGAGGGGAGGTGGTGGTGATTTCTTCGTATGAGTTCTATTAAATGGGTTACCACATGACGTCTCGCTGACAGCTAAAATGTTCTCGTTAGCAAGGTTCTTTAGAAATTCTCAGATTAAAGTACTGAGGCTCTAATAAACGATTTCCTAGAAACCAGAAGTTCAGGAAAAGCATTGAGATATCTGAAGCCGTTGAACACATACAGAACATTACAACCGAAACGTGGACAAATATCGGAATCGTGGTGCAACTCCAATGCATGTAACCAGCAAATGCAATCATACCAAATCCGCACTGGCACTGTCGGCGGGCCATGAAACAGAATGAGACATGTGACTGTCAAATCTGTGATTATCCCACCAAATTCTTTCGCCAAACGCGATTAGGTTAGCTCGAGCACAACTCGCTCGCCACCTTGCCCATACGAATGGCACACACAACTCAATTTTTATGGCATTATCCCCCTCCATGCGTTGCTATTCTTTCCCAGTAAGGTGCACAAAGATGGTTCCGCTTCAATACCATATAAACATCGTGCCACGCACACCATCTGTCAACCGAGCAGCTTTCAGCTGTCACAAACAGCACCCGCCATCCGAATCTTAAGAATGAAGATGAGAAAGATGATGCCAAAGCAAATACAACAAGATTATAAACTCCCTCCCTCACCGAGATAGTTTTAAGAAAAACTCACAGCCAATGTTTTCCCTGATCCGGTCTTTGCGATAGAAACGATATCCCTGCCACTCATCGCAATGGGCCAAGAAATCGACTGGATAGTGGTTGGCTTCTGGAAAGTCGCATAGAGCATATCTGTTATCACAGTAGGAAAGTTGGCCTCTGTGAACTCAAATACCGCACGCGGGATATCTTTGCCCTCGAGAGTCACTTGGTTCTGCTGATACCACGCGTCTATTTCGTACTGAAAATCACTCTAATTAACATAACGACAAATCTGGCAGTATGAAGAGCTTTAAGAACGTTAGAAATATTTCAT
Source organism: Toxocara canis (assembly GCA_000803305.1). Lineage (NCBI taxonomy): Eukaryota > Metazoa > Nematoda > Chromadorea > Rhabditida > Toxocaridae > Toxocara > Toxocara canis. The sequence continues at coordinate 10,423 of JPKZ01002583.1, read as the reverse complement.
GAGTGGCATTGTTTTGCATAACGAAAGGAAGGCAGGGCGGTTTGAGTGTGTGAAAATTTCGCAGAACTATGAAACAACGAAACACGTGATGCGCAGCCCGCCACATCGACTTTACAATGCGGCGTCAAACGAATACAAATAGTCTTGATTAAACTTCAAGGCAATTTCTATACGGGCTATGTCGGAGGTCAGTAACAGAAAAATTCCAGCGTTCCCGGTATATGTGCCAAAACCTGGATTATTTGACCGTATCCTTTTCATGAAGATACATAAAAGGCATTAGTTTCGCATTTCTCGAGAATCCCTGTGCGTCTTCAAGACCTTAAGTTTTTGTGCGGTTTTCACTACAAGTGAGGTTGATCATGTATGCCCGGCACTATGCACCAAACGACTTCAGCATTTGCCCACAAAAAAAATATTGCAGCAGTTTTCAAAGGCGGATTTTCTCCACTGCAAATGATCACGTATTAAAGCAAAACGAAAATGAGCCTTTCTTCGCTGTGCGTCTTCTCGTTTTCTCATATTACTCATATGACATCAAAATGCAAACGCTTACATGAATATCATGTTGCCTACCGCCCCCAAATACTGTTTCAAAACCATAAAAATCCACTATGCTTTGACGACTGCTCGCACGCGCGCACGATCCCTTCACAGTATAACAAGAACGCACGCACAAAGACAACGCATTAAATAAAAACCGTTTGCCATGATCCGCAATAGTGCGTCACAAGAGAGAAAGCGAAAGGCAGCACAAACCTGATCTCGTCGCGTCACGGTGGGATGCTCGCGATAAAAATTCTTTTGCAAAGGTCGTAGATTTTCACGACTCCAATCGATCGAACGAAGGCTGCCACCCGCAGTACCGCCCCCTCGCGAACCACCTAAATCATTCATTCATTAATTTACAGTGTTGAAAAAACAATTTGAGTGGGGATACATGCACGCGGCCGACACGCGATGATGTATCCCCATTCAAATTGTGTTTTCGAGCCACTACTTTCGAGCAATCACAAACTTCGAGTTACTATCACAAGACCATTTACCAGATAAGCTACTGACAAATGATAATGCGCCTTCAAATTCTAATCGAGTAATGCACCTTCAAATTCTAATTGAGGCTTTTCTCGCTAATCTTCTGCTAAAATTTCACTTTGCTACGTCTACAAAGGCTGCGAAATGCACACAAATTTTCTAGTACGTATAAGCGACAGTACAGATTACAAATAGCGCATTCCGCAAATCTACTTTCAGCGGTTGCAGAAGGTTGAACTACCTGATAGAAAGGCAGACATAGACAAATAAGGCAGATCAATACCGCTAGTCATATTCTCGTCTAATGCAACACTATCGTTCACTGAGATGTTTTGGTCCAATGTGACGGCGGCTGCCATTCATCTACGTTTAACAGCTGTAAGCCGCCGAATGTGCTATTCGATAACTGCGCTTTCATTTCTGAATAAAAGTTCAGTTTCAAAGTTTTTGAACGAGCCATCCCACAACCAGACCATCACGTGGACCTTTCGCCCTTTGCATACTGCACTTTCAACAAAGCAAGAAGCTTGGGTAGGTTGAAGAAAAACCACCGTCAACAAACTCGGTATTTGCATCATCCCTAACTAAAAATTACACCACCTTCACCGAACCGCTGTACTGGTCGTACACATGCTTAAGAAATGAGACTATGCAAAGGTAACATACCTCCAAATCCACTGCCACCACCGCCTCGTCCGCCGTAGCTGCCACCACTAAAACCACGCCCTCCGCTACCACCGTATCCTCGATCATTACTTCCTCCATAACCACCACTAAAAGGGTAGTCACGCTCTTGAACTTACTACATTCCAATGAGACCACTGAACAAATGGATTTCGCCACACAGTATAACTCTTTGAAAAGACTATTATATATAGATTACAGCATATAACCAAGACGTACGATCCTGATGAAATATTCTGCACACTGAATCACGCGCACTTGATATCACACATGGAGTACAGTACAAAAATCTCAAATTTCTCAAGTAGGCTAGCACTCTGACGAGCGGCTTTAGAAGGCAAAATTAAGCAGATTCCATTGCTTCAGTAATAGCATCACTGCTTCTAGCGGCACGCAGTTATCACAGCATGACCGGTGGGATGCCGTTATATATCAGGCGTTTGGATACAATAAAGGATTATCTTCATCAGTTCAGTTGATTGTTTGGGCAAATGAAAATATTCAGTCAATTTTAACTGCAATAACCAAAACCATTAAGTTGACGAAATTGCTTTTGGCAGCGATAGTCCGCCCGACACCTCGAAGCACAACAATCTGAGGTGCACATTTACTTCCAGCTCTCCGCAGAGCACGTCGAGCGTATCGATGCGACCGCCAATGCTCCACAAGTTCAGTCAAACTGGCCGAATAATAAAAGCGATTGGAAAAACGGGTTTCTTGTTTACTGCAGTGACTTTTCAGTCAATTTTAACTTTTACTTCCAGCTCTCCGCAGAGCACGTCGAGCGTATCGATGCGACCGCCAATGCTCCACAAGTTCAGTCAAACTGGCCGAATAATAAAAGCGATTGGAAAAACGGGTTTCTTGTTTACTGCAGTGACTTTTCAGTCAATTTTAACTTTTACTTCCAGCTCTCCGCAGAGCACGTCGAGCGTATCGATGCGACCGCCAATGCTCCACAAGTTCAGTCAAACTGGCCGAATAATAAAAGCGATTGGAAAAACGGGTTTCTTGTTTACTGCAGTGACTTTTCAGTCAATTTTAACTTTTACTTCCAGCTCTCCGCAGAGCACGTCGAGCGTATCGATGCGACCGCCAATGCTCCACAAGTTCAGTCAAACTGGCCGAATAATAAAAGCGATTGGAAAAACGGGTTTCTTGTTTACTGCAGTGACTTTTCAGTCAATTTTAACTTTTACTTCCAGCTCTCCGCAGAGCACGTCGAGCGTATCGATGCGACCGCCAATGCTCCACAAGTTCAGTCAAACTGGCCGAATAATAAAAGCGATTGGAAAAACGGGTTTCTTGTTTACTGCAGTGACTTTTCAGTCAATTTTAACTTTTACTTCCAGCTCTCCGCAGAGCACGTCGAGCGTATCGATGCGACCGCCAATGCTCCACAAGTTCAGTCAAACTGGCCGAATAATAAAAGCGATTGGAAAAACGGGTTTCTTGTTTACTGCAGTGACTTTTCAGTCAATTTTAACTTTTACTTCCAGCTCTCCGCAGAGCACGTCGAGCGTATCGATGCGACCGCCAATGCTCCACAAGTTCAGTCAAACTGGCCGAATAATAAAAGCGATTGGAAAAACGGGTTTCTTGTTTACTGCAGTGACTTTTCAGTCAATTTTAACTTTTACTTCCAGCTCTCCGCAGAGCACGTCGAGCGTATCGATGCGACCGCCAATGCTCCACAAGTTCAGTCAAACTGGCCGAATAATAAAAGCGATTGGAAAAACGGGTTTCTTGTTTACTGCAGTGACTTTTCAGTCAATTTTAACTTTTACTTCCAGCTCTCCGCAGAGCACGTCGAGCGTATCGATGCGACCGCCAATGCTCCACAAGTTCAGTCAAACTGGCCGAATAATAAAAGCGATTGGAAAAACGGGTTTCTTGTTTACTGCAGTGACTTTTCAGTCAATTTTAACTTTTACTTCCAGCTCTCCGCAGAGCACGTCGAGCGTATCGATGCGACCGCCAATGCTCCACAAGTTCAGTCAAACTGGCCGAATAATAAAAGCGATTGGAAAAACGGGTTTCTTGTTTACTGCAGTGACTTTTCAGTCAATTTTAACTTTTACTTCCAGCTCTCCGCAGAGCACGTCGAGCGTATCGATGCGACCGCCAATGCTCCACAAGTTCAGTCAAACTGGCCGAATAATAAAAGCGATTGGAAAAACGGGTTTCTTGTTTACTGCAGTGACTTTTCAGTCAATTTTAACTTTTACTTCCAGCTCTCCGCAGAGCACGTCGAGCGTATCGATGCGACCGCCAATGCTCCACAAGTTCAGTCAAACTGGCCGAATAATAAAAGCGATTGGAAAAACGGGTTTCTTGTTTACTGCAGTGACTTTTCAGTCAATTTTAACTTTTACTTCCAGCTCTCCGCAGAGCACGTCGAGCGTATCGATGCGACCGCCAATGCTCCACAAGTTCAGTCAAACTGGCCGAATAATAAAAGCGATTGGAAAAACGGGTTTCTTGTTTACTGCAGTGACTTTTCAGTCAATTTTAACTTTTACTTCCAGCTCTCCGCAGAGCACGTCGAGCGTATCGATGCGACCGCCAATGCTCCACAAGTTCAGTCAAACTGGCCGAATAATAAAAGCGATTGGAAAAACGGGTTTCTTGTTTACTGCAGTGACTTTTCAGTCAATTTTAACTTTTACTTCCAGCTCTCCGCAGAGCACGTCGAGCGTATCGATGCGACCGCCAATGCTCCACAAGTTCAGTCAAACTGGCCGAATAATAAAAGCGATTGGAAAAACGGGTTTCTTGTTTACTGCAGTGACTTTTCAGTCAATTTTAACTTTTACTTCCAGCTCTCCGCAGAGCACGTCGAGCGTATCGATGCGACCGCCAATGCTCCACAAGTTCAGTCAAACTGGCCGAATAATAAAAGCGATTGGAAAAACGGGTTTCTTGTTTACTGCAGTGACTTTTCAGTCAATTTTAACTTTTACTTCCAGCTCTCCGCAGAGCACGTCGAGCGTATCGATGCGACCGCCAATGCTCCACAAGTTCAGTCAAACTGGCCGAATAATAAAAGCGATTGGAAAAACGGGTTTCTTGTTTACTGCAGTGACTTTTCAGTCAATTTTAACTTTTACTTCCAGCTCTCCGCAGAGCACGTCGAGCGTATCGATGCGACCGCCAATGCTCCACAAGTTCAGTCAAACTGGCCGAATAATAAAAGCGATTGGAAAAACGGGTTTCTTGTTTACTGCAGTGACTTTTCAGTCAATTTTAACTTTTACTTCCAGCTCTCCGCAGAGCACGTCGAGCGTATCGATGCGACCGCCAATGCTCCACAAGTTCAGTCAAACTGGCCGAATAATAAAAGCGATTGGAAAAACGGGTTTCTTGTTTACTGCAGTGACTTTTCAGTCAATTTTAACTTTTACTTCCAGCTCTCCGCAGAGCACGTCGAGCGTATCGATGCGACCGCCAATGCTCCACAAGTTCAGTCAAACTGGCCGAATAATAAAAGCGATTGGAAAAACGGGTTTCTTGTTTACTGCAGTGACTTTTCAGTCAATTTTAACTTTTACTTCCAGCTCTCCGCAGAGCACGTCGAGCGTATCGATGCGACCGCCAATGCTCCACAAGTTCAGTCAAACTGGCCGAATAATAAAAGCGATTGGAAAAACGGGTTTCTTGTTTACTGCAGTGACTTTCCCCAACAGTGTTGACCATGCTTAGCCAGTTGCTAACTACGCTCTGCTTCCTTAGCTTGAGAAAGAACGAGGCATACTGATGAAGTGAGATCGAACTTCCATTCAAATGGGATGCAGTTGACAAAACAATTATGATTACGTCGTACGAAATCTTGGCAGAACTGTTGCACCAATTTGATGCAATCCGACCTCGGTGCACTTTAACGTCTACTTTCAAACGAAAATATAATAAACTTACAATCTACTGCCTCCTCCTCTTCTCATTTTTCCGATAAAACGATGACGGCCCTCCAGTCAATCAACTCAATTCCGCACCGTTCCTTTCCGCACCAGATGACCGCCACACAGGTTGCGACGTTGCGTCGGCAGAAGTGATGGGGCGACGAATTGGGGCTGATGACGCATAGAACTACCGTAGTCACTTAGGCACTTTACCACAAAATGGAATATGCTAATTTGAAAACTCGAAATTTCGCAGCTATCTATAAGTTCAAGTTGAGGTTGGTGCTGGAACTGATGCAATCCGACCTCGGCGCACTTCATGATGATAGCCAGTCGGATGCTAGCTGATTGCAACGTGAAGGTAGATGGTGGGGATAGGGTTTTTCGTGCGTCGGAGTATGGGCAAGAAGCAAGTTGCCCTGAACGCTGGAGCAGGAGCCGTATCCAGGTTCAAGAAGCTCGGAGCTCGAAACTGGAGTCTAATTCCTCGAAACAGCAGAACTAGGGCTGGAGCCGTAACTAGGATATTGTAAATGCTAAATTCAGAGGTGAAGTCGAGGGGTGGAGCACGGTTCTGCTGGAGGTTGGAGCCGGAACCTGTTCAGTGCCGCATTTTTATGAGTGAGGAATTCTTTACACTTGAAGAACGCTTCCTGTCCTTGTTATATCCTAATCCTTACTGCTCAAAGA
>JPKZ01002581.1:190587-205836 GCA_000803305.1 Toxocara canis | reverse complement strand
CTTCTCCTTTACACCTCAATTGCGGAAATTCAGCAACAAACCATGTTGATCCATTAACAATTTTGAAAGACACCACTACTTCTTGAAGGAAGGGGATAAATCTCTCCTGATAATTTGAACATTCACCATTTTTATGAACTACTATTAAAAATAAAAGAAAACCGCGTATCCTGAAGAATATAAAATGGCATATGGTCTTCACCGTATCAACGCAACTCCTCGTTCCTTGCAACGAAAGTTTTGTAGCCATTGGCCTCTATTTTAGTTTATAAGGTAATCATAAAATTTGGAGAACTCACACGTTCTTTCATTAGACGAAGAGCCCTTTCGGCGTGTCCAATTAATCGCATGCAATGATGAATTCGGCCAGGTCCTAGACGACCTTGTGCGATCTCAAAGCCTCGTCCCTCGCCAAGAATCATATTCGAAACTGGGACACGAACATTTCTGAATACGATCTCACAGTGCCCACCTGAAATCAGATTTCCCAGTTGAATGCCATTTGTAAAAGTACTGCCATACTGTACTTCACATTCCATGCTCACTTTTAAACTCCTACGATTGTTTAGTTTTTGAATAAAAACTGTTGCAAAAGAAGTCATACAATGATGGGAACGTTCCATCAAATTCGTAGAATCTCCCATTTGTAGTTTCAAAAATCAATTAGTGAGTGTAAAAAGATGAATGGTTTATGAAGATGTGAAAAAAATCTACTAGTTAAATTAGATAATCGAGATTACCTGGTGGGTCATACATGCCTAAGACGGGTAATCGACGAACAACTGTAACTCCTTCAGCGTCCATAGGCACTAATAAGATACTCTGCATTCGAAATCTATAACAGGCAAGAAATAAGTTAGTAACGCCACTAAAGCTGAGAATTAATCTCCTTCGATCCTTTTTCAGTTGTTTTCGACAGTTCTTGTCATGCTTTTTTGATTATCGACTCATACTCAATCCTGACAAAATTTTACAAAATTTAACCATAACGATTCCCAAACAGATGCCATATCTGTTTATGTGATTAGCCAAAAGACTCATCGATTATTAACGAAGATTTTTAGGTAAAAATAAACGTTGTTTGCTTGGTTCGGATGAGTTATTACATGTTTTATGTGAATTATATTAAATTCAATAGTGAAATTTTGTACCCTAAAATTGGATACAACAGACAGAGACTTGAAACACAACTCCTTTTTCATATAGCCGTATTGACCTATGCTTATATTTTCAAAAGCACTATGGCCGAGGGTCTCAATAAGTTTCCGATCACCAATCGAAGCACCTGATTTTTTTCTTGAAATATGAAAGAGTTCATCGATAGAAACTAATCGAAAAAAAACCTAAAATAATTTCAAGCAATTTAGCATAGTTTTTAAACCAAAATAGTAGTCGCATAAAACTGCAAACAAATCCGGCATAAGAGACTTAATGTGCGCCAAACAATTATCCTAGCAACTTCACCAACATAAGGCATATGATCGTAAACAACGATATAATTGCAATTATTTTGTTACAGCTATTCGATACGCACTCACTGAAAAGATTTTATACCACATTTTGTTGTTATCTTTTGTTTTTGTTGTTATCCATCAAAAAAATCTTATTGTTATCCACCATTTTGTTGTTACCCACCAAAAAGATTTTGTTGCTCTCGATCGTTTTGTTGTTATCCATCATTAGAAAACTGTGTTAACGATGGTCACGGCAAGTGCAGTAGCATATTTGATAGCATATGTTAATTAAACGATTTTAGTGCGTATCTGATATCATTCCCATCAATATCCGCAAATTATATCACATCCTACAAACAATTAATTTCTGTTTCTGCTTCAACGATCGAAGAAAGTAGTTCTTACTTGTTTGTCAATGGTGCGCCACTTACTACACGACCCATAAAGATGCATAAACGACAACGAGGATCGGCCGCATTCGTTGCAAACCACTTTCTGCTGTTGATCACATACTCATCACCATCACGAACTATTGTACCCTTAAATTTGGCAATTTGTTTTATAGATTTTTTTGCAAAACTTACGGACGTTTCAAGTAAAGAAATGTACAGGATACCCAACAGTGTCGCAAGATGTTACAGACGCAGATAGAAAAAATTGTTTCAAGTGGTTTTCTAAAACCGAAAATCTACAGTCTATAAACTAAACCAGCGACCCCATCACGAAATTCCATCATCTTCCAATGTAGCTCAGTGATAAATAGTAATGAAAAGAAATAAGTGATACAGACGGTTGAATATCTACTTACGATCATTGAAGCTACAGTCTTACTTAATTCCTATAAAACAACTTGTGAAAGATGTATACAAATGATGTTAGGGCGATAAAGCAGAAAATGGATATGAATGAAAGATGGATATAACGATAAAGCAGAATTTCGTCCATTATATAAGTTTGGGATACATAAGTTGTAGCGCCTTAATAATTGCTTAAAGCGAACGAAATCTAAACTCAAAGTTCACTGACTTTTACAAGTTTTTCAAAACTCCCAAGTTAATCGATATCCTGCATATCTGCTACCTTTCTACAAAGACGGGTGTACTTTGCTAAACTCATTGACGACAGTTTATTCTTGTTAGATGCTTACTTAAATAAGTTATACAAATACGCTAATAAATTAGCACAGGCAAGACTGAACCTGAATATTGGTCGCATCAGATGAGGCAACGTCAGGCTCCGTCATAGCGAAACACGAACGGATTTCACCTTCGAGAAGAGGTTTAAGCCAATGTTCTTTCTGTTCCTCATTTCCATATTTTATCAGTACTTCCATATTACCAGTGTCCGGAGCATTGCAATTAAATATCTTCAACATTTAAAAATCCATTCGTGGATTGATCCAACAATGCGCATTTCTACACCCACGGAATGAGTTTAAAGACAAAGACAGCACAGAATTTTAATTAAGGAAGTAGTTTTAAGAACATTTTTGTTAAAATCTTTTAGGTCTTCATAAATTAATCATTGAAATTATATGCGATTTGGTAAACGACTGTGTCGCGACGAAGTGTACAGTGCACTAAGCATTATGCACCTGTTGCGAAAACATTCCCACAACAATGTCGCAAGAATTCAAAAATTCCTTCGACGTTGTTCCCAGTGTCGGTCGATGTTTTGTGATCGGCCGCAACTGGGATCGAAGTCCACTTTCGGCTGGAGTTGCATATAAACAACCCCAGTTGATTAGTGGACATCGCGAAAAGAAAACGACTGCTGCCCAACTTCGTCTCGTCGAAATCAGCCTCGTCTTATTCCCCAACTTCGTCTAAATCGGCCTCGTCCTGTTCCGCAAATTCGCCTCATCTGAATCAGCTCTCATCTGATCCCCCAACATCGTCTCACTCTTTTATCTAACTCGAGCTCTGGTGAGTAGTTGAAATTTTTGTTTTTTTTTAACTTGATGCGTCGGTCGGGAATCGAATCCGGGCCCTCCGTGCGGCCGGCGAGCATTCTACCACTGAACCACCGTAAGAAGACGAATATGTTGACTGTTCACCAGAGCTCGAACTAGATAAAAGGGTGAGACAATATTGGGGGATCAAATGAGAGCCGATTTAGATGAGGCGAATTTGCGGAACAAGACGAGGCCGATTTAGACGAAGTTGGGGAATAAGACGAGACTATTTCGACGAGACGAAGTTGGGGCAGCAGTCGTTTTCTTTTCGCGATGTCCAATAGTCATCTGGGACTGTTTATATGCAGCTCCAGCCGACAGTGGACTTCGATCCCAGTGGCAGCCAATCTCAAAACATCGACCGCCACTAGCGCAACAACGTCGGAGGAATTTTTGAATTCTTGCGACGTTGTCGTGGGAATGTTTTCGCAACAGGCGCACAGTGCTAGGTGCACTATGCACGTCGTCGCGACAGATTGAAGAAAGTAAGAAAGTTATTACAGCGATACTTTCCAGGTTTCTTTGAGTTACTGCAAACGTAAGTAACTAAAATCCTTTTCAATAATAAAAATTTAATAACAGACAACTTATAGTTTTCAATAACGCTGTAACCTTTCGGCGACCAAGCGCATATGACAGAATTTTAAACCGAGTCATCTCATACATCTCGTTAACCATGATCATATTTGTATTGCCTCTTATAGAGCCGTTGCTGCTAGCGTGAAATTTCTGAATCAGCATCACTATGCGCACTTTAAAGGTTTCCCATCAGTCAGAATCAGATATTGTAGATAAAGGTCAATGACTTACAGGTTTTCCAAATTTTCCAGGAAGACGTCTAACAAAAGAATGGCTAATAATTGGGGGTGTACTTTACGGCTGCTGATGCTAAATCGTTGGCATTTCAATGAGGACTTAACAGCCAATAGAGATCGTACCTCTGGAGCAAAGAAGCTTTTTCCCATCTGTTCGCAAATATGCGCATATTCGACATTCGTTAGTCCCTTACCGTAACGTCCCTGCTCATCAATGTTCTGCGCAATAAACAAGTTCCATAGTCCATCGCTTTTTGCCTTTTGCTGCAATTTTAGAAAGCTCTTTTGGACAAACGAAAATAAACTAGCATACTCCGAGATTCCAGATGCCAGCTGGCTGCTTATTTATGAGTCGTTCTTAAAACTTTTGCACGATGCCACAAAGCATCGGATCAGGTCTACCTCAATGCAGTTTCCGTCCCTATGTTAACACTTTCTCTACAGTAAGCTAAAATCATACAGCTCCGGAGTTCAAACTCGACAGGTTTTGGGGAGATTTTTTGTTTGAAGAACATCTGCAGTGTCACGTTTGAGCATAGGCTGAAGTCGGTACCCTTTTTTTACACATGCTAACCTTGCTTTCCTCTTCTATTTTGCTGCTAGGGAAAGAAATCGTTTTCGAACCATATCGAGTACTTCGAAAAATTTTCTATTTCATTTTTAATTATACTAAGAACAAACGAATTTTTTTTGGAATGATTTTGAAATAAAGCCGTTGATGCGTTAAATTTCAGAACAGATTTTCAGCAGGCTTTCAACTTTAGCTACTGGTATGTAATACTGATGAATTCAACCATTTCATAAACGGATGTACCCACCCATCTCCAACTACATAGGGAACGCATCATCCTCTCATCTTCAAACTGTCGTTAGAAGTAAGTATATGAACGAAATATAGGGCTAACTTTGAGCTGTTCAATGACCGGATTAGGCGTCCATTGTTTATCCGATTCCACATACTGCACCAACGATGCTTCGGTTGGAATAACCTTCTGAAAGCGTCATGTTTTGAATTGAAGGAATTATTGTGCCGCAATGATGGAAGCTAATAAAGTTCACTAAAAGCTAAAAACGGAAACGAATTAAAACTTGACTGCTTACATGTTCAACAAAATTCTTCACTCTTCGATAGTAGTCAGCAGCTTTTCCAGTAAGTTCTGTTGGATGCAATATCAACTGACCTGAAATATGTGCAGTTTAGCAGCATTCGAAACCGCTACATTACTAAACGGTACATACGCAATAACTACAAATTTCGTTTAAAGCTACAGAACCAACGTCTTGAAGCAACAAGAAGCTTAGAATTCATGGACTCTGGCTAATCAACTTGAGCTAATGTTAGGTTTGCCACAAACTTTCCGACTGCCGTAACACTACGCTTAAAATGAATAAGAATGATTAGTGTTTCCGGTAGGCCTGTGAGGAATTAGTATGTGCATGCCTATGTATAGGCATCGATTAAGTAATTTACAGAGTATAGTAATGTTCAACCTGTGAAGTTTCTTATTTCTCAGTTGAAGTCCCACACAATCTGGGTTCAGCCTCCATAAGCTATCTTAAATATGTGGACTCGGAGCTGAAATACTCTCAGGCCAGTCTATCTCTTAGGTATTATATATGGTGTACCTCATATATATGTATACAAATGTTCCGAGTTTAAAAAAAAAAACAATACTTATTTGGTGCGTGCGCTTTTCAACGCTTTCGATGATGTTCAAGCCGATACGCGCAAGTTTACGTGGTACATCACGAAGACGTGCAGCAAGATGCGAACTTGCTTGTCCTTGTAGATGACGCTTATAAACACCTAAAACACAAACACTCCCTCTTAAAATGGTTTTAATCGTTTTTTAAATACCTTTCATTCAAGAAATCAAATGATAGTTGATTTGCTTATACGTACGTTGAAATCGTTTCAAAAACTAAAAATAAAATTCGAAAAGAAGCGCCATCACAAGATCAAATTTCATTAAGAATTAACTTAATCGAAAATAACACGAATAACAAATAAGGTCAGTTTGAAGATCAGTCAAGTTCGATTAAACAGTCACTCTTTCAATAGTTCATTAAGTTCGTTTTTAATCAAGAACTTTACTCGCATAAATTCGATAAAGTTAAATGCCCAATAATGTTTCTAGCAGCGGTAATTAAGTAGAAAATTTTTTTGAACAGGAAGAACGATATTCAAATTAACTTATTCAAATTAAAGATGAGAAGTAAAAAAAGAAAAAGCGAAAAACCTTGAACGATACTAGCGAAACGGAAAGCAACAAAAGCGCTATAGAATGCCCATTGTCGTTCAGTGATTGGCTCGATTTCACATTCAATAAAATAGTCATGAAGAAATTCGCGTACGGTTGGAATTCCAATCGCAATAAGCTGCTCATTCGATAACGCACCAAGTCCTTTAAGAAACTCCATGTGAAAGCGATTGAATGCTGAGAGCACCTTTTTTTTTTTTCAAAATTGTCACCCGATGGTCACAAATCAGTTCATCGTTAAAAGTGTCAAGTAAGCTAAGTAGCTCACTCGCTCTCCTCCCTCTCCCATTCCCTCCTCCCCCCGACCCTCGTCCTTTCTTAAGACGTCCTTCTTCTCTAGAAAATGCTCTTTTGTTGAACATGTCGAAATTTATAAGCCGCCATTGAATAAAGAACACTGTTCAAAAACAGTCGCATCTCTAACATCCAGCTCTCGAATATGTTTGCTTTTTCGATGAGTACAAAATTTATGACAGCTTATCTACACAAGCTTTCAGCATCGAAAATAAGCGTTTCTCGATTTCGTAAGTCTTTAAATTTTTAATTTTTTAAGTCTTTAGTTTTCAGGTTTTTAAGTCCGAAGCCTTACAAGTTTTTAAAGCATCTCACAAAACCATATTTTGATGTTAGCTAATATTATTTTTGTTAATGACGTCAGCCTTTAATATCAAAACGCTTTCTTAGTGACACTCATTCGTACTGTTTGAAAACTTCAAAAACGATATAATCCAGACAAATTTTGTCAATCTTCTTCACGTTTCCTGAACAGAGAAGCGTAGGATGGAAATTTCTAACTGATCGAAAATATACGATGAAAAAATTGTTGAATCTGTTCCAAGTTTAGCTGTACTTAAATTTGAGATGGAACAAATATTTACTTGCTAACGTTTCCGTATAGCAAACTATACTCGTAGCAAAAAGCCCTCAAACTTATATGGCTTGATTTGTCTAAAGAGAGGCGCATAAATTTATGCTTTGTCTGAATCTCTAAAAAAACCCATATGATCACTTAAAAAGAAACTCATAAACTTTCGTTATAAGTCTCTTTGTCATTCATTGCCAGCAGTATGAGTATATGAGTATATATATGTAGCAGTATAGCAGTATGAGTATATGTATGAGTATACCTCAACATAAGCCGTAAGCAGTATATCGAACGAGGCAAATTGAGACTTTGATGTCAATTAAAAATTTTTCCCATCTCATCTCCTTAAGCATTTTTTTTCAGTTTTTTGAAAACTCTAAGCATATAGGCGTTATTATGATTCCAGAGAACTTAATATGACCAACCTGCAAGCACGGGTAATGATGGTGGAATATAATGTGCGAAAAGGCATGTGGCAACATCGGAGAGTGGATCACCTAACGTCGAAGTTTCCCAATCAATCACTCCAATTGCACGGTTTTCTATCGGATGGAATATCAGATTATCCAAACTGTAAATACAACAAAGATACTACCAAAGGCAGCAATAATTTCGTCGATTCCCATATCGATTCAGCTAACAACCATGCCCACGCATCATTGTTGTGAACAGTTTCAGAACGCCTAGTGGTCAGTCTGCTGGTGATCCGTTGACAAATCAGCCGATAGTACAACCCTGGTCTTTTCGCTTATGATGCGAAAGCTCTACCGTTGAGTCATTGCCTGCCAAAGTGCAAACAAATTTATTAAATGAATTTCTGCAAAAGTCTTAGAAGGTAATTTCACAAATATAGTAAGATCGTCAATGAAAGGACCTAATGCTTGCATTTGTGAAGAACGAAAATGGCAATATGCTTCGGGCATATAAACATATACTCTGTTTTCGTCTAAAACTTTAGAATAAATAATGTTGTGTTCTTCCAGTTGTTCAGAAGGAAAAAACGGTTTCTAAAAAAACCGCTTTTCGCAAAATAATTCCGCTAAAACTTCCTATGAATATAAACAAGTTCTATAGGTACCTAAGAGAGATTTTTCCCAAGTTCTATAGGTACCTAAGAGAGATTTTTCCCTAGTTCTATAGGTACCTAAGAGAGTTTTTCAAGTATTTTTACTAAAACAAGAAAAACAATGCAAACGGATCGTACTTAGATATCAACAACATCGCTCCGTATGTCATATGAATAAAAGAAGTTACTGAAATTAACAAAAATAGCACCCAAGAAGACGTAATGATACATGTTAAACCTGTAGGCAGAACAAGTATACCACAAGATCTTGTTAGATCTTGTTCTTATTGTTTTTGTTCTTACCGCTCGGGCCTTCAGTGCGATGCCTTGATAGTACTGAGGCAATCGCACGCTGAGCAACAACCATCCCTTAGGCTGTTGTAGCTAGTTGTTAATACCACCCGCTGGCTGGGCTGTCAGTGGTATGGTGGGAAGTCGCCGGGAATCGAAGCCAGGTCATCTCGCATGCGGAGCGGGGGCTCTCATCGAGCTACCGTCGCCCATTCCACGAGATATTCTAAATAATCTGTCAACTTGGCACCTTGAACTTTTTGGTTCTATAGTAATGGTATTTACAACACTTAATAAAAAAGTTTAAAAAGTCAGTAATGCTAATGCTTTACTGCTAATGTGTGCCTTATAAACTCACCGTCTACCCCCCAAATTCAATAATCATGAGTGGTTAGCTTAAATGAAAAACAGTTTACCGATAATCGCCATGAATTAGCGTACAACGTTCTTTGTTAGGAATGCTCTCCGACAGCCAATTAGTTAATTGTTCGAATTCATGGATTTCTTCGATGGCACTTGCTCTGTACTGTTTCAACCAACGCTCAAGATTTCGTTTCATATAGTGACCTAAAAAAAACAACTTCAAAATTAGGCCATACCTTCGTGATACCAAACGGAACTTGGCAATATGTTGCTAAAATTAAGATGAAGCTCTTTCGATTTGACGACCGTAAACAAGAACGAAGACAAAATGGATTTAATTAACAAAGCTCTTAGGCTAAATTAACAAAGCTTTGACGACCCCACCTTTATTTTTAGTAAGAAAATGGAAAGATGAGGTGGGTTTGAGAGGCGGGGAATTTCTAATCACGATGTGCTTTGACAAAATGGCCAAGAAAGGAGTTGAACTCTCAGACAAAGCCAAAAATCAACTCTGACTCAATGACAACTGGGTGAAGGCAAACGAGCTTTTGGCCGAAAACAGAAACTTACTGACCGGAAGATGTGACACGATGCATACATTGCACCTACAAACAAGCCGACATCCTAACATAATCTTTGAACGTAAGTAAACATGAAGAAGAATAGGCTTTAAGCCCGATTTTTCCCTCACCATACCCATATCCATAACTGTACGATGTACCACAATCAATCTTCTGCCTTCTATTTTGAAGAAAAAAAGCGAATAGACGGAATTCGAGATCACCAAGATCAAACTGTTACGAAAGTAAAAGCAATCAAAGACGAAAGAAAAGATGACAATTAGAACTCTTTAGTATAATCTCCAAGTGGGTATTCAAAAATACTACTGACAGCCCAGCTAGCGGGTGATATTGAACAACAAAGCTAAAACAGCCAAAGGAATGGCTGTGCTCGGCGTGCGTTGGCATCTCAGTAACATCGAGAGATCGCACTGAATGCCCGAGCGATCCAGATGATCTTGGTGGATCACATTCGAAAGAAACCTTTACGACCAAAATCGTCCAATCCAGTCTGCGTTAAATTAACAGAATGAATCTTCACGAGAATCTTTCGCATTTCATCATATATTTGTTTTCGATCATTCGATGAAAAGCCGACCAATTGTACGTCTGTAAAAACGCGTCCTCGACAGTACTCCATCAGATAGAATGGTGTATCCAGTAACCTAAATGAACACTTCTAAGGTTCATCAGAACCTGCGAAAGATATGATAAAAGCATTGCAGATAAGGAGTGACAAATAAGAGTTTCTGCCTTATTCTCGACACAAGTTTTACGGTCATCGCCTATGCACTCGTATGACCTATAGATCTTTATATGTGCCGAATTGCACAACATGTATATCAATAGCCCTTCAGAGATTTAACCTATATTCATTACTTATGGTACTATCTTCGTAAATGATAAGAAATTTTTTAGAAACTATGTGCATCATAAAAATTTTCAAAAAATTCAAAAATATGGAAAATTAGACAAAAGTAGTGAAAATTTAAGATTTCATTCAAAAGAAAAAATGACCAGGGAACCTTACGTTTCATTGTAAAGCAGAACTTTCGGTACGGGCACAATGCCATGAAGCGCTTTCATTACACGATATTCACGGTCAATAAGATGAGCTGAGGCGAGCAGCTTACCAGGCTAAAATATTTCACAACTGGTATATGATACTAAAGTATTTTAGAAAGTCCAGTAAGCCGACGAACTGCAAACCATTTTTTTAATGCGGATATAAAATGCACTTCGAGGAATTTCAAAAGATTTCACGACTAGCACAGAAATCGCAATTCGATTTCGCGCTGACAATACCATTAACTTCAATAATGAATATGGAAAAGAAAAATCGACTCAAAAATAAGGTCGGGTACCATGACCGTTTAAAGCCGTAGTCGTGCGAAAACTGTGGGGAGGGAGAGGAGGAAGGGGGTAGTCTTATTTACCATTTTATATTCATCTAAACTAGCCGTCTAAGCCATGTTTACAATATATATATTCATCTACAACCTATCTCATCAATAAAGCTGTTGTTATCTGAAGTTATTCTACTCGTATATCATGACAGGCAACAATATGACTTGATATGTTTACTTTCATTCCCTTCACATAATTTTTTTGACACGCCCAGGTGAAATAAGAAGGAATAAATTTTGAGCTAACGCTTTCTGCTCTACCATTTCGTACGTATTCTCAGCTAACAATTTCTGCAGCGTTTCCTCTCCAGAAAAAAAAAGAGGTATAAGAGCCGTTCCAGTAGCGAATAGTTGAATTCAGTGATCTTACTGGTTTCTTTCGAAGTACGAACTCTTTTCCATCACATTTGATATAATACGTTGGATTCGACTGCCCGTGTGCAAATTTTCTAACGAGAACATTCTTTGGATTCATACCGAATTCACTTTGAAGAAAAGATCCAAGCCGATCGGCAGGTAGATCTTCTCCTGCAAACAAAATACAGTTTATTCATTAGATTACCAAGAAGAAAAAAACAAATAAAAACCTTCCAAAAAATTTATCTTATGAGTTTTTATTCGTTTAATTTATTCGTTTAAAAAAATACTTATGAAGTTCGTGAAATTATTCGTTTAAATTTTTATCTTAACAATTGTTTTTCCGAATACAAAAATGACGAAAACCGAATAAAAGTTGCAAATTATCTGATAAGAGACAATCGCGAATTGAAATCAAATTTGGAAATAAGCATTAAATTAAACTGAATTAAATTAAAACAGTTTGCAAATTTTCCAAGCGAACCTTTAGTGGGCATCCTTGTTCCAGGGATATAACTTCGTAACGGTAATCCAGTGACGAGTTCAAGCTCATTAAGCGCATCATAAGTATTTTTTACCTAAAAATAACGATGATCTTATACATTTTATCGAAGTACAAGAATATAACGGTCTCTAATCCCTTACAATTTGTCGAATATGAAGTGCAAACATTCGACTACAGCTAAAGCGGTTTGTTTTCCAAAAACAACCCTCACTTCTATGCGTTCTTTCAAAAGCTCTCCCATTATTGCAAATTTTATAAACAATTTGTGTTAACTTAACATCTTTTGTGTTAATCTGATTTTATCACATATCTGTGTTATATATTCAAGTTTTAATAAATAATATTGATCGAATCATCTGAGAGTTATGGTCGAAGTATATCAGCTACTTTTCATTAGCAATACATAGACCACATCTACATAGATCTTGAAATTCTTTTCGAGAACTAGCCAAACAAAGTTTTGAAATTCTCTACTTTTTTTTTCTCGTTGTCAGCTATAATCATTGTTAGGACTACAGAATAAACGAGATTCGTTACCTGAATCGTTTTAATTCCCATCGCTTTTGCTGTCTTCAAATTGATACCCAAATCGTCGAGAAAAATACATTTATTTGCAGGAACCTTCAAAAAAAAAACGAATAGTCAAGAAATCACTCCATAAGACATCGAGTGAATGTCTTCAAATTGATACCCAAATCGTCGAGAAAAATACATTTATTTGCAGGAACCTTCAAAAAAAAAAAGAACGAATAGTCAAGAAATCACTTTATAAGACATCGAGTGACTGCTTTCCTCAATACACTGTTGCTTTTGAGCTGAATAGTGGTATGTAATGATATGGTGTGATGTTATATTTATTTATTATGATTGTATCCGATTATAACTCTTTGTATTATCTTTATATTGTCGTGAAGGTAATTCTTGCTTATCGATTGAATAAATTTTTTTTGAAAAATAAATAAAATTTTTAAAAAAATTTTTAAAAAAATGAACTGCTTATCGACTTATCGACTAACTAAAAAAAATTCTCTTCGAAAAAAAGAAATGGTGTGTAAGAAAAAAATGTTTAAAGCTGAAACAAAAAACGTATCAAATTTAACACGTAGACATAATTATCAATCAAATTGATCAATAACGAACGCGTAATTTCCTTTATATTTCTATAAATTGGAAAATACAAATATACAAAATTCCAATAATTTTTTATTGAAAAATTTTCTACAATTAAAATATTTCTATGAGAGAGAAAAATTTTTCGCATTCGATAAATAATTTGAAGCATTTAGATTTCTCTTTCTAAATTAGAAAAATTTTTATGGTAATCGATTCTAAAAAACGATTTCTTCTTTTTTCTTGAGATATATTTACTAAATGGTTTACGAGCATCATAGACTACAAACACAGTCCTAATGCGGACAGGCCTATGAAGGTAATTATGGTAGTCTTCTAATAAGCAGAGATTTATTAATTAGAAATAACGCTTACAATTAACCTTTAACAATGACAGCGTATGCTCATAGATCTTCGAATCGGGTTTTCTAATGCCAATTCTACACGATTCGACGACCACATCAAAGAGTTCATTAACATGCGTATCGATGAATCGAACAGGCAACGTTGACATCCTATGTGCACGATCCGGCCAGAAATTGTTAGTGAGAAGCGCTGTTTTGAACCCTTCAACTTTTAGAAAACGAACTGCATCTGTCATTCGTTTGTCAGCTGCCGGTATCGAATCTCGATATAGTGCTGAGAAAATTTCCGTTGGAAAGGGTACTCCATACTAAAAAAAACAAAGCTGATAAAAATGATAAATGATAAATAAAGGTGAATTACAAAAATTTCGTGTAAGAGCGATAAAATAAATTTGAATAATAAATAAACCGGACAAAATAACTCTTAGAAAATGTTTCAATCATATTTTCATTCTTTTTTTTCTTCACTAATTTGCAATTATTTTGTAGTTTGTTTTTACCGTAATTTTTGTAATTAACTGAATTGAGTAATTTGCCAAATCATTTTACCGAACAAATTCTCTAAACTTTAAGAAAGATGGAACAAAAACTTTTTCCAACATTTACGAACGAATGCACTGCTTCATTTGCCCCACTCAACTGATGCAAAACAGAGACTTAAATAGGAAAAGTAACTTTTATAGAGTATTATTGCCCTAATACACAGTTGATTAACCTGAACAGATTTTCTTTTTTTTTCAGGCGCCATATCAGGACTCATTTTTCAGCGGTATCCCCACATGCCTGCTTTACATGTCTATTCTGTTTCAGTTGGTCTACCCCTACTTGATATCACAGGTAAATATCATTCGGTAATAAGTATAGTGTATACATCTACAAGTAAAAGAACCAATCTTTTTCTGATAGAAATGCGCGAAAAGTGGTTCGAAATCTTCAATGGTAATCTCTCCTCTCTCAAGCGCCTCAAACTGTGGAATGAGATTGCCAATTGCTCCCATAATTGAACCTTTTGTGAGACGAAGACCTTCTTCGAGACCTAAGAAAAAAAAGTATTTAAATTTATTGCTTCACTGAAGGGCCAAAAAAATCAGTGCTCCCATAATTGAACATTTTGTAAGGCGAAGACCTTCTTCGAGATCTGAAAGAAAATTTTTAATATTTACTGTTTCATTAAAGGGCCAAAAAAATACTCTTATTTTCATCAAAAAAAGTACAAACAAGAACAACAGTAATGAGCAAGAAACATGAAAGATTTCATAACTCTTTTGTTGTAACCGCTCATTTATACATTGAAGCGATCGATAATCATATTAATTAAGGTGAAGAACATAGGCTTAAAATATGTCTGAACAAGCAAATGAATTGCCCGATATTTTTCCTTGCAAAATAAACCTACTAGAAAAACTGGTGAGCAATTTGCCCTTCAAAAATTCCAGTAATGATTTTCAACCATCAAAGATCTGAAAGTGTTTATCACTCATTTTTTAACTTCAGTCGAAATGCTCGTAACAAACTGAGCTTCCGAAAAACCAAGGAATACCATGTAAAATTTAAAGAAATGTAAAAAAAAATTTAATAAACTAACCTGTCCATAGTTTGGAAGGACTGGGTATGATTACGCCACCCAAGTCGAAAATAACCGCACTTATACTTCTTATTGCGATAGACATTAGTCGATCTAACGAGTGTCACCAAACACGTTCGGTGATGGTGCTATCTTGTGTTTAGTTGCGGTACGCATTCGAAGTATATGCGCACAATGTAGTTTGCTCGACTTTTAGCACAACGCCGAACACTGCACAGTGAGGAGGTCATTGCGGTGACCTTATTATCAAACGTTGTTTTCATAAGTTAACGTGTTTTTTTTTGGTGAGGGA
>JPKZ01002581.1:171421-185196 GCA_000803305.1 Toxocara canis | reverse complement strand
TTGCCGAGGAAACTAAAAGTAGAAACGTTTTTGTATAGCGTTTGATTTTGTTGAACTGAACCCGTTGTGTTCTAAGACATACACATTTGAGAGTTGATGCTGTTGCGTTACTGCGATTTGACGATATCTTTTATGTTAGAAAATTATTGTTATGATGCTAACTGTTTGCTAGAGAATATAATTAGTAAAAATCTTTTCTTAAAAGTAACAATGATTTCAATTCTAATCATTACGATTTTGCATCTACATATGCTCCATATGGTTTCTGTTTGTGAGCTTACACTTGTCGGAATCTCTAGCAAAAAAACAGTTTACGGAAACTGATCGATTTCTCAAATGAGAAGAACTCACGTGAAAATTTTATGGAATTAATAAACTGTGTGCTAAGAAAGGAAATGTTTCAAAATATGCTGTTATCTTTTATTTATTTAAGTTGCAATTCACAGTTATGTACAGAAATAGACGTTATGCGACACCAAGAAGTGTACTGCTCCCAGTTGAACGTCTTCTCAGACGTGCCGCATTCCGATTGGTATTGAGTATGGGAAGATTCTCCTTATCCTCTGAGTTTTGCCATGCTGCTGTTCTGAAAATTTGCAAATATTTTAGTGCAATACGCAAAATGCAATAATTTGTCAAACTGCACAGAAAGAAAAAGAATTGCAAATAATTACATTAAGTGGAACTGGGAAATTTTAAATAGGCAGATAGTTAGGACGCTGATTTCGATGTGGAATCGGCAATGCGAAACTCTGTTCAAAATTTCACGATGGAATATATTTTTATTGTCATTTGAAAGTGGTAACTTGATTCGAGGATTCTTTTCGTTCGTAAAAGTAAATGTCATTTAATGTCTAATTATGTCTAATGTCATTAATGTCCAATTAATGACATTAATGCCATTAATGTCATTCAATAAAGCTTTCAAGCGCAAAATACACGCCGAAAAAATGAGTTCAAAAAGCTCTTTCAAGAGCGCAGAAAAAAAGCGATTTAATAAACGATTTAGAAAAGATAAATCTCATAAAACGGTAGCGAATGCTTTCAGAATTTCATATGAAAAAAAAATTTGTCATTTAATTAGCGTCAGGTGAGGAAGGAGAAACGGTAGTCATCGCCATGTGATATAGCGAATTTAAGAAAGCAGTTAGTTCAACTTAGAAAAAGAGTAACATTTATATCAGGTCGGATTTTCTTCTTTCATCTAACTTCGTATTTTTTCTCATTACTTTTTCGTTTTTCTTGATGTTCACTTTTATATGTCAAGAAATGTTCGGATCTTTAATACTCTATTTCATTTAAAGGTATCTTGAAGCATGAATTGAAGCCTTCATTTTTTTTTTTTGCGATCTGTATTCGCTCAGTTGGATTGTTGCTGAGTGTACAGTGTAAAAGAGACTAGGTATGCGAATACTAATGAAGCAAGAGCGAACACATTCGTATTGTTGAGTGGTCACACATTGGTGAATGGGGTTGTTGCTAACCGATAGACTTTTGTGTGCACAGTGGAATCTATTTTGTGCAGTTGGAAGATACCCTCGAAGAGCATACGATACCAAAATTCTTCTTTTGTTTCAGGTGTTCGTTGCGGAAACAATAGATCACGCTCAGCGAATTGCTCATCAGCGATCAATTCATTTGCATGCTCATTAACAATATCACCGAGATCAATCTTGCCTGCAAATATCTCTGGTTCTTTGGACGAAACGTTATGCGTAAACATTTGCATATGTTGTTCAGTTCATAAGGAGGCGAAGCATTTTTAATTTTTGCGATATTGAAAATCAGAAAATTTCAAAAATACTTATTAGAATATTCTTGAGGTTTTTTTCTTTCAAAAAGTTTTTGCCGCCGCGCCAAATAGACCATTTTTTTACAAGTTTTCATTTCACTGTGAATTTGCAAAATCCGAATAAATCTTACGTTGATTACGCATCCATTAAGCTCGTTAGTGATAAAAGTATATCTAAAAATGATTATAAAGAACTTTTTTCTTAAAAAAAGGCTACTAACCTAGAAAACAAACAACTGTTGCAAAAGCTATTGGAGCTAAACTTTCTTTCAATTTAATTTCTTTAATCACTTTGTAGAAATACGTTCAATTATTTATTATCAACTTAGATCATTCGATCGATGAGAGCTTTTTTTCGAGTTCTGCAATACATAACTACTAATGAAAATTTTTCGCATCGAATTTCTCGACAAATGAATGCCAATAATTCCTTGAAAACGAACCGAGTGCTTCCGAGAAACCTTCTTTGCTCCGCCAAAGTACCTCATCGGGAAGCCAACCTTCGAATGCACTTCTCAACATATATTTCTCCATCTTATCGGGCATCAATTTATAAGTGGCCGGTAATCGTACAACAAGATCGATAAACTTTTTGTCAAGAAACGGTACTCTAATCTCAAGTCCATGACATGATGTGGCACGATCACAACGTAGTACATCGTAATGATGTAAAAGCCTTAATCGACGAAGAATTTCACGATGAAGATAGGCTGCTGAAGGTGCACGTTGCATATATGCATAGGAACCGAATAGTTCATCAGCTCCCTCTCCTGAAAACGGATAATATATTTGTAATGAAATTTGGCACACCAATTGAAAACGATGACATTACTAATGTTATTATTGGAATGCCTGGAAACCACTGGTATAATGCTGTAAGAATCGTCATACTTCTTTTGTGACTTGTGCTTGTATTTGTTCAATTCGACCGCTTTCCTGGGATGATCATGCAGTTTTTTTTTAAACAAGCTAAGCTTTTGGACCGTTTTTTTAAAGTGTGAATTTGGCTTATCTAAACAAACGATCAACTAAGTGTGAATCATCGCGAGGAAAACAGGCCCAACAAAATTTTTTTGAGGACTCATGTATACGAATGCGTGAGCATTGAACCTATATT
Organism: Toxocara canis; assembly: GCA_000803305.1. Taxonomy (NCBI): domain Eukaryota; kingdom Metazoa; phylum Nematoda; class Chromadorea; order Rhabditida; family Toxocaridae; genus Toxocara; species Toxocara canis. The sequence goes on along the minus strand of JPKZ01002581.1, from coordinate 182,287 downwards.
TACAAGTTTCCCGGTCCTTCTCGCCGCTTAGAAAAAGAGTAACATTTATATCAGGTCGGATTTTCTTCTTTCATCTAACTTCGTATTTTTTCTCATTACTTTTTCGTTTTTCTTGATGTTCACTTTTATATGTCAAGAAATGTTCGGATCTTTAATACTCTATTTCATTTAAAGGTATCTTGAAGCATGAATTGAAGCCTTCATTTTTTTTTTTTTGCGATCTGTATTCGCTCAGTTGGATTGTTGCTGAGTGTACAGTGTAAAAGAGACTAGGTATGCGAATACTAATGAAGCAAGAGCGAACACATTCGTATTGTTGAGTGGTCACACATTGGTGAATGGGGTTGTTGCTAACCGATAGACTTTTGTGTGCACAGTGGAATCTATTTTGTGCAGTTGGAAGATACCCTCGAAGAGCATACGATACCAAAATTCTTCTTTTGTTTCAGGTGTTCGTTGCGGAAACAATAGATCACGCTCAGCGAATTGCTCATCAGCGATCAATTCATTTGCATGCTCATTAACAATATCACCGAGATCAATCTTGCCTGCAAATATCTCTGGTTCTTTGGACGAAACGTTATGCGTAAACATTTGCATATGTTGTTCAGTTCATAAGGAGGCGAAGCATTTTTAATTTTTGCGATATTGAAAATCAGAAAATTTCAAAAATACTTATTAGAATATTCTTGAGGTTTTTTTCTTTCAAAAAGTTTTTGCCGCCGCGCCAAATAGACCATTTTTTTACAAGTTTTCATTTCACTGTGAATTTGCAAAATCCGAATAAATCTTACGTTGATTACGCATCCATTAAGCTCGTTAGTGATAAAAGTATATCTAAAAATGATTATAAAGAACTTTTTTCTTAAAAAAAGGCTACTAACCTAGAAAACAAACAACTGTTGCAAAAGCTATTGGAGCTAAACTTTCTTTCAATTTAATTTCTTTAATCACTTTGTAGAAATACGTTCAATTATTTATTATCAACTTAGATCATTCGATCGATGAGAGCTTTTTTTCGAGTTCTGCAATACATAACTACTAATGAAAATTTTTCGCATCGAATTTCTCGACAAATGAATGCCAATAATTCCTTGAAAACGAACCGAGTGCTTCCGAGAAACCTTCTTTGCTCCGCCAAAGTACCTCATCGGGAAGCCAACCTTCGAATGCACTTCTCAACATATATTTCTCCATCTTATCGGGCATCAATTTATAAGTGGCCGGTAATCGTACAACAAGATCGATAAACTTTTTGTCAAGAAACGGTACTCTAATCTCAAGTCCATGACATGATGTGGCACGATCACAACGTAGTACATCGTAATGATGTAAAAGCCTTAATCGACGAAGAATTTCACGATGAAGATAGGCTGCTGAAGGTGCACGTTGCATATATGCATAGGAACCGAATAGTTCATCAGCTCCCTCTCCTGAAAACGGATAATATATTTGTAATGAAATTTGGCACACCAATTGAAAACGATGACATTACTAATGTTATTATTGGAATGCCTGGAAACCACTGGTATAATGCTGTAAGAATCGTCATACTTCTTTTGTGACTTGTGCTTGTATTTGTTCGACCGGACCGCTTTCCTGGGATGATCATGCAGTTTTTTTTTAAACAAGCTAAGCTTTTGGACCGTTTTTTTAAAGTGTGAATTTGTCTAAACAAAACAAACGATCAACTAAGTGTGAATCATCGCGAGGAAAACAGGCCCAACAAAAGTTACGATTTTGACATAACTTTCGCAAAACGCTAATAAACAATTGAGATGACCTTTCTTTTAATATTTAGTCATATTTCTCTACTAGTAATTAGTTCAACGATGTCAAAAAAATGAGAAAAAAATATTGAAAACTAATAAAGCGAACGATAAAATATTTTAGCGTACCTGAGAGCAGCACTTTAACATCAGAAGTCGCTGCGATATGCTTACAGAGTAAATAATGTGCAACACCACAGCGCACAATCAACGGTTCAAATGTTTCCAATGCGTATATTACTTCTGTAATTAAAATTTAAAAAAAAAGTAAAGTTGATATACGCTTCCTATAAGATGAGTTGTGCAGATAATAATAATGGTGAAGAGGAGATCGAATTGGAACAAAAAGAAAGGTGAAATAAAATAGCCTTTGAATTTTGCCAAAATTTGCGCACTCTAAAAAACTAAGACTCTATATATACGACACTAAGGACCGTTTTCATTCAATAATTTCATAATTTTCAATGAAATTTTCTGCGCAAACAAGTTGAAATATGTTTTTTTTCTCCATGAAGTTGTGCTGTACGAAAGCAGTCATATGTTTAAATTGTGAAATATGGTAATTTTAAAGTGAGAGGCGTAAGAAAAAGATGAAACGCTATTTAGAAAAAAAACTGATTCATTATTTAGAGAACAAACAAGTGTGTATTTGCTTTCTACGTTTCGAGCTGTTATCGAACAAATATCATTTTGGGATTACATACGGAATGATTGATAAGATGCCTTCCATAGTAATGGAACAGTCTACAAGTTAAGTATGCCAATGACGATTCCCTAATTTTATACCTGGAACAATTTTAATGCATTCTTCAGGCGTAATAACCAAAACACGATGCTCAATGTCCAGATATTTAGCTACAGCACGAGCGTTCTCGATGTCAGGTGAATCCTCAAATCCGACACTGAATGCGATTGGGCGTTGTTCGGTCAGAAATCTTGACGCTACGGCGGCGATCAGCGAACTATCCAATCCACCGCTTAGCATGAAACCGAATTGACGATTGCCCATTAGACGCTTTTGCACAGCGCAAATCAATGTTTGACGAATTAGACTCTGCAATCATCAAACGTAATTAAATGAATCGAATCGAATCGAATCTTTTATCTAGTCGACATGCAATGAAGAATCTCTTTTGTTTCGAATCTCATAGATAGAAATTAATGAAATTATTAGTAAGTTCGGAGAGAAGAGATCCTTAAATTAAGTTTCACTGTTCCTGCGGTCGTGCTTTAATTAACCTCTCAGAATTTTTTTGTAAAATCGTTTTCATCCAAAAAAAAGTACTATTTTCCATCAACTCTCCATGGCCTATTTTCTCCGGGTAAATACTTTTTTCAGTTTTTCGCATTTTCTCCTAAAACTTGTCATATCAATAAGAGTTGTTTTTTTTAGTAATCATCCTCAGTTGTCATAAATTAGAAAATTTATCATTTCCATTTACTACTATGCGCTAGCCCGTTCATATAAATTGTTGTTTTTTTTAAACATTACCTGTGTAATATTCATCGGAATAATTCGATCTGCGATCGGCGATATAGTATAATATTGGCGAATATCAATACTTGTAATGTGAGATGCGATTGGGATACGCGCGCAACAGCCGGGAGGGAATATAAATGCTCTCTCAGTGAGTTTTTCGATTGATTTCAATTCTGAACCGATCAACAATTCCCCTAAAAAAAGTGTTTTCAGTGAATTAAAATCGTAACTGATTGATTTAAAAAATCAGAATTGACTAAATGTTAAGAAGTACAATTGAGTTGGAGAGGATAAACTGAAAACGATATCTATGGAAAACACATATGAAACTCGAATGATGGCTCGTATTAATCAATGCAATGATTTAAAATCATTTCACATTGTCCAATAAGATAACACCGATCAATGAATAGCGTTCAGGACATAATAATTTTTTTTTGTACGTTTATAAGCATGGCATCTTCTTCCACAGATTTTGTTGCTCATGAATTCAGGTTTCAAAACATTTTTAAATCGAATGACCGTGGTTGTCGATCATAGCCGTCTCGATTTGCTACAGCTGACTACTCTGCGAGTCGGCGAAATGCTAGCTAGCGCTGATTATTTCATCATTTCTGTAATAATTCGTCTATCTACAATTAGCTTCATCGACAAGCGTTCGCAAATCGAAAAATGATGGAATTGTATACCTGAACAGGAGAATCCATAGAAGAGTGGTCGAACACCGATCGGATCACGACCAATATAGACGAATTTCTCATCACACATAACGAAAGCGAATACGCCATCAAGCGATGCGCATGTTCTATTGAGATCCCCCTTGAAGATTGCGAATGCGTGCACAATTGCCGCACAATCAGATGCACCATTGCTAACACCGTTTAAACCGCTTCGGGCTTTCAGTTCAAAATGGTTATATAACTCACCATTGCAAACCACCGACAGTTTACCGTAGACAATCGGTTGCTCACTAGCCGCATTTCCTGGCTGAAAATATTCTTGTTTGGTTGCACGTACATGTGTGTCACGGATACTTGTACCTGGTTGATTTGGTCCATTTATGAAACCTATATCAGTATATGTCCTAAGAGAAAATATAAATGTCGACCCTCTCATCGTGATAACCAAAACGTTCTATACCTAAATATGCAGTCCTACCCTCCAGATAAAGAGCAATAATGCAGCTATATCGCAATACAAATGACGCATTATTCAGTGATCTGAGAGAGCTGTTTAAGATAATTGCATGTATATACTCTGAACACCTCTGGTTGATTGTCGAGTACAACGATGCGCGATCACACAGTGACAGATGTCACATCAAACAGCGGTTGCTATATGGAATATATTGCATAAGTATTATCGATTGAAGAGAAATATTGTATAAGTATTATACGATGTCTTTGAAGGGAGTTATTATAAGTGGCAAGACTAAATGGCGATACTGGAATGCGCAACGCGCAGATGCGACAATTTTGATGCCAAATAATACTAACTAACAAAATGTGAGCTCTCAGCAATGAAGAACAGGAATGAGAACATTCTAGCATAACTAGTCGTCCGCATACCGAGCATAAACTTTGCGCTCACACTGTACAACTCGATAAGCCCGATTAAAGTACTGATCGTTGAAGAAGAAAGCGCGGTCTAAGCAACCCCAAATAGTATATCTCTTTCTTAGTACAATATATAAGTTAATATTTAGCCCTCTAACCGGAAACATCTTTAAGGACCAAATTAAGGCGTCAGAGGAAACATCTTTTAAGGTAAGGCGCCAAGGAACATTAGTGTGATTCGTACCTCAACAATTGCGAGACGATGGAATCCGAACCATACGTTGGGATGCACGTTGGCCAAAACACTCATATCTGGTCCTCTGCCAACGATCTTGAGGAATTCGCGTTCGTGCTCCTCAGTGAACTGTTCGCCGAGCAGTGCCCATATGCCGCACATCGTTGTACGTTGCTGGTGGTGCTGTTGATGATGGTGTAGATGGTGATGATGTGTGGATGTGCTGCAATCGCGATCTAGGGGGACTCGCTAGCACAAAACCGAAACGAAGCTCGAGCTACAAAACTGGCGCTATATAGGAGAGGGCTGCAGCGAAGACCGGTCTCTGACTCCGCCCCATGCTTTCAGGCGCTCGATACCTCCACTGAATCGTGAACAGCGCCCGCACCTTACAAGGAGTTCGAGCTTACCCACCTCCTGAGCTTTTGCTAAGCTCAGGAGGCGGAGCTTAAGCACATCGGCTGCGGAAGCTATTGTAGTCCGACTCACAACAAGAAATTCTTGTCTCGTGTCACCGCTTTAGTTCGAGTCCTCTTCCGTTCCCTACACGCCGTTCATAACAATGGACGTGCCAGGTAATTTAGCTCATCACCTTATTGGAAAATAATTATGCCAAAATTAGACGACCATCTATGTGGAGTCGGGGGTTCTTAGGCAAAAAACCAACATACATGTCATAGTAGACGTCTATGGATATTGTAAGTGGATAAGGTAATCCAAGCCTTGTATGCTCGTTAAAGACAGAAACGTTTTGCATACCAAAGAGATGGGACAACAAAAATAAATAACTGTAAGCCCCATCTTAAAAAAAACATGAGTGGGCAGATTTGTGGAAGAATGTTGTCCAACTACAAGCGGATAAAAAGAAATATAGACCGGTATTCCGGCGAAGCCTCTTCCTGCGATTGTCCACAACCGGTCATACATTCATGTAAACGAAGTGCCAGTTAAGTGCCGGGCTTGCATTTCTGGTCAAACACTGTTGGTCACTTGTTCTCATTTGCTGCTCTAGTCACGTTTGTTTTTCTCCAAATTCTAAACCATTTTGTTATGAGAGAAAAATTCTGAATCGATTTGCATGACTCATCTATTCGATACTGTTTGCTTCTAATAATTTTCGGCACCTCAAAGAAGCAATATGTATGGCTGAGCTATATGATATTTAGCAAAAAAAAATAATTTCTAAATTAAAATTATTAAAAAATTATTTTTGAATTCCGATAGTATCGCCATCGAGTGCTCAATAATGTTATTTTTAAATCGCATTGGAACAGGAAATTAATTTTTTTTTAAAAATAAATTGACAATGCTAATAACTAAAAACGTTTTCAAATGAGAACTTTAAAAGTAAGAAAATATTCTAAAAGTTGAACACATTGTGGTTTGATACTCAGTGCGTAGGCGAATGAAAATATTGCTTGAATAGCGTATTAATTTCAGGTTGTTTTTTTTTGCATTGAAAGTTTAGCGGTGAAAAGATACCTAAGAAGACCAATTGATGTTATGATGATGAACAGAGAAAAATCTTCATATTTAATAACATTCTTATTCATCATTAGTTTTTCGGAATGCCTTAAGGGACTAGAATAGCTAAATTTGCTTAATCTTTATATGGTTTTAGAAACTCTTTGTATGCAACTTTAAAAAAATTTTTTAAAAAAAATTTATGAACGATGATAGGCATTTTTTTCGCAATTAAAAACAAAATACAGCTTTAAAAAGTGAACCATTATAAATCATTCCTCCAAAAGCTTATCGTCTCGAACAATTTAATCAATGGCCATTTGTTGTAGGGAAGAATGAATTTTGCGATAACTGGTCGACCTCTTGATCTATGCGTAAAAAAGTTCTAGTATTCAAGTTAATTACAAATTAATTTCAGTTCCTGTGTCGCATTCACGTCAAGAGAAAGGTTGGTGGTATAGCCGTTCATTGCACAAAAATGATAAAACCATAAAGCGTCGAATTTGTTAATGCGCTCTAAAGTGCTGAAAAATTATTCCTTCAAAATACCTTTTATATTTTCTTAGTTCACAATAACACTTTTACCTCAGATATCATGGTTGGATCTTTATGAATTTAATTTGAAAAGTGAATGCTGCTTTAGATTAACTTTATAGAGCAAATGCTATTTGAAAAAAAAGCTTCATTACTAAACTTCTCAAACAGTAAAACTTCTCGATCGGTATGGAATCATACCAATCGAATAGTTTAGTTGATCTGTACCCAGAATGGTTAACATTTTGGCAAAAAGTTGAAAGTAATGCTGAAGAATAAAATCGTTACTTTACTGACATGTGCATTCTCTGAAATTCTCTACTGAATGAGATCTTTGCTGTTGAAGTGATTCGAGAAAGAACTGCAGTGATTCAAAAAAATTACTTGCAGGAATAACTTTCTAATTGTAAGTTAACCGGTGAGCAAATCTTTATAAATTTGCAATCACTGAGTAAAATCTTTACAAATTTGCAATCAGTGAGTAAAATCTTTACAAATTTGCAATCAGTGAGTGAAATCTTTGCAAATATGCAGTTACCCAACGGCGAAATCCTACCTCCTTTCGTCAGGATTATCTAATGCAAACCGGTTAATTTACAATTAGAAAGTTATTCCTTTTCATAATCAATCGATAACAAAACAGTTTCCAAAGATATTGATCGTAAAGAATCATTTCAATGGTGAATGTTTCAAATTTGTCGGCCAAAATTATTGACAAATTTATCGATTAGTTATGAACGTTTGATCTTTGCGATCTTATTTAATTCATATGTTGATCATTGTACATATGCGTAGAATATACTTGTAAAAATTGTAATATATATGACGTTGATACGTTCAGTACCACAAATATATACCATCAAATTTTCAGTCTAATCTTTTTCGTTTTTGCATAGACAATTTCATTAATCAGCTAGTTCGTTTCTTGCAGCGCTTTACACTCACCTTTCACGAAGTGTGCGAATTCAATAAATCAGTTACCCAACAGCTGTATATCGCTAACAGTTTAGCGTTTCCATACGATTCTCGATAAAACTATTGTGAAATTTTAGAAAATTTTAAATTTAGTAAGAGAAAAAAAGTGCCACCTACCTGGTCATTTTTGGACGAACAAGAGCTTTTGATTGGCTATCAAGAGGGATGCTGAAGCAAAATAAAACAGAAATATGTATTTTTTTTATACTTTTTTTATATTTTTAAGTATTTTTTACGCTTTTCAATCTCACGCCTAACACCGCTTACCTATATGCCAAAATTCGACAATACCCGCTAGAGTCTAGTCGTCTCGTGGTCCTTATTTTTTTTTAAAAAAATGTGCGTAACTGCTAACAAATTGAAGTGTGTTCATTCACATGAATATTTTACTGCCATACGAGGTAACTGAAATGAATTGTGTGTTCGAAATAGAGTGGTACGTTGAATAAGGTTGACAATCATCATTTTACGTCAACCAATTTTAATGAAACTCTGGTGGAGAAACGATAAGCGACTAGTAGAAAAAAGTATAATTTTTCACATCTTGAAAGTTTTATTTATTTATTTATTTAGAAAATGAAATTTTTTTTGACTCAGTAGAACATTTTCGATGTGACATCCGAACAATGAAAGAATATACGATTGATGTCCCCTTGTTCGCTATTCGATGAACACCCCCTAATAATTTTTTAAAAGAATTTCTTGCGCATAGACATTTTAAAAAATTGCCTTTAAACCGAGAAATACAAGGAAATTTTGCAACAAATAAAAAAATGAAAACAAGAGTCCTAGACGGAAATTTTGAGTCGAAGTTGAATTACTTTAGAAATTTTCATTAGTAAAAATTTGCTTGAAAACTATAACGTTATTGTACTACAAAGAGTAAATAAATTCATGGAAGTCAACAAAGAATTTTACACACTGCACACTAAGTAAACGAACGCCTTGTTGAGTAAATATACTTACTGAAGAGGCTAACAAAAACCTGAATGACCACCACTGAAAGATGACACCTTAGCTGTCGGCTTGATTGGCGTGATGTTTTGTTCGTAAAATAAATCAAATTTGAGACGATGACCAACCACATCAGACGCGTTTGAACGGCTTGGACAATTGGTCGGTTCATTCTTTAAAGATCCTCTTTATTTTATTAGAAATTTTGAACCCGCTGAAGTCTAAGCTTGTTCAACAAATAAGTGATTAGATTCTGTATTATCGTAGTCATTTGTTGGATTGGTGATCACTAATGAAATCGGTTGATAAACTTTTTTTCGCTTACAGATCACTTTGGCGATTCGAAAATATTTCGCCGAATATTGAATATTTCCAACGATCAGATAGTAGCACCCTTGTATTTATGGGTTAACAAATTCAAAGATCGATCACGGATGAGGGTTGAAATTGCGGGTAGTGGTGAATGCCTTATATCATTATTTTATGATATAATACGGGTGCATATTTTATATATATATATTTGATAAAGTTTAATTGGTAATTTAATCGTTCGTTGAATGATCTCTTCGGCTTTAGGTATAGTCATAATGAAGTACTGTACTTTGTATAATGCATAATGGTACTGTACAGAATTGTTACATACCGTATAATACTGTACCGAATTTTTAGCTATAGTTCCCACTTGTCAGCGATAAACTGAAATCGAAATTACTTAATCAGGGGTGGGGGCATTGCTATGCTCTTAAGTGTGTCAAGAAATGTCAGCAGTATTTACGCTTTAGAATTTCAATTTTTGAGCCCGAAATTCAAAACAATCTCTCAGATAATGTTATAAATCAAATTGGTTTGTCAGCGATAAACTGAAATCGAAATTACTTAATCAGGGGTGGGGGCATTGCTATGCTCTTAAGTGTGTCAAGAAATGTCAGCAGTATTTACGCTTTAGGATTTCAATTTTTGAGCTCGAAGTTCAAATAATCTCTCAGATAATCTTATAAATCAAATTGGATTACAAGATAAGAACGTTACAATGTTCACCAAATGTGAAGTATCTCAGCTTCACGAAAAGCAAACAATATCTGTATATGCCGATGACCTCCCTAATTTTTTTTGTGGTTATTTTTTTTTCTTTTGTAGTCATCGTGAAGCTCTCTACAAACAAATCCGTTTCTCTAATGTCGTCTGTCTTTATTCGATTTCATCGTTTCTTTTTTCATGGTTTTACTTTTTCCCTACTTTAGTTTCCTCTGTAGCCACAATTCTATCACGATGTTCGCTGCTGAAAAATATATTATCGAAAGAAAAATATAAATATGTATTTTTTTACGGACTCCAGCCCTATCCTGTTCGCTAAAAACGAAATAAATATAAACGGAATAGAAAAATAATATGAAGGATAATATTCTACTCATCTAGAAAAATAATATTTATTTATATGAACGGACAAATGATTTAAATTATGTTGTTCGGCGCTACAGTAATACTATTGCCCAAGGATTGCTGTATGCTTACAAATGATCTCTTCATTCGTGGCTGCTCCGCGGACTTTAAAGAATCGCCTCTTATAGAGAATTTCAACCCATTGAGATCTTCCGAAAAAAACAACAACATCCATTTTGAACATAACTCCTTCGTCGAATAGAATTCCCTTGTGAAGACCGTTTCTTTTTCATTGGCAATCTCGTAACACTGAATACGAGTTCCCTCTTTGAATATCGTGAAAAATGCAACCCCTATTCCTCTCCGATGGAGCCGCCGATCGAATAAATTCACCGCTGCAGATCTCATCATCTTGGAAAAATATTACTCCCAACAGTTCTAAGAGAAGTAATTGAGTATTTTATTACATTTTATGCTATTTTATATCATCCTCTCCGCACATGTCATTCCACTCACCAC
>JPKZ01002581.1:159559-170745 GCA_000803305.1 Toxocara canis | reverse complement strand
ACCGTCGTCTTTCGTTATCTTCAACTGCTCTTCTTCTTTCGTTTAATTCTTTTGAAGCCGCTCACTATCTGTCGCTTTACAACCGGTAGCTAAAACCAGTGAATCGAGCCACAGTTCACTCACGTTCGCAATCAGAGCACAAAAAAAAGTTTTGCAGAAAAGTGCAGCGCTATAATTCAACATTCGTAGCATCAATTAGTGGCGATTCACTGAACTATCTAAAATTTCTGGCTCCAAAGTTCACTTCATTTTTTTTAGCTCGAGCTCACTCTATAGCTTGAGCTCAAACACCTGGACAATGTGGTATCATTGATTGTATGTGGAACAATGCAAAATGAAGTGAATTATGCATCCGTAAAACGTGCAAAGTCGATCAATTTGATTTGCACACACCCGAATGTTGTAAAGTCGACGATCATTGACATTTGGCTCTCGCTAAAGCGCTCTTAAGATGCCGCTCCTCCTAATGCGTCTGACAACTTTTTGCCTGTCTGATGAAGGAAAAAAACCTGACGACACTTTCAGAATAACGAAATGAAAAAAAAAAAGAGAACCAAAATAGCAATTGCACTCATCAGTAATTTTCGAACTGCTACAGAACTCTTGGTCCATTCATTGTTTGACGAGCACACGAGCAGAGAGAGTCAACGTCGACTGACTACCGTATGATTGGCTCATCGTTGAACGTCAAGTAACTTCAATAGTTCTTGCAACCGAATCGTAGTAATACAGTTTGTATCTATATGTGATACGTAAATGCTAAACATGAGGTCCGCATTGAGCGCAAAATCATTATAGGTTGGCATCTCAACTGAAATGGTGATCACTGAATCGAGAATGCTTTAACTTCTCCAGTTCCCTAAGATAGTTTAATGATCGCGACTTCGAATAAACACTCAATCACCGTATTTTGTTGGGCGATATATTACCAATTTTAGGTCATAATTTTAGGTCAAGGGGGAACAGACAGTTGGATGATCAGGAGTGTAGATTTTTTTGAATTGAGCATTGCTTGCTTCCTCTATTTTTTTTCACGTTTTCTGCTGAAAAACATTACTTCAGTCCCATTGGATATATGGGAAATATTTGCTGTGATAGAGCCGTAGAAAGCAGTAACCCAAAAATTTTTTTTTCGGGAAGTTTCGGGAAATAACCTTTCTAAGTGTAGGCGATTACAATTTTTTTTGAGGCAACTGTTGAAACAATCTTCTCATGGTATTCATTAGGCTTCAGATCATGCTAAAATAGAAATGTTAAACGAACGGGCGGGGGGGGATGGTGGGCAGTAGCTCAGTCGTAGAGCTCCCGCTTCATATGCGCGACGACCTGCGTTCGATTCCCGGCTGCATACCCGAGCGATCGCCAGCAGGTTGACCATGAGACTTTCCGAAATTGGTCAAAACGATCATGCGTGGGCATGGTTGTCAGTTGCATCGATACTCGAATCGATGGAATTACAGCTGCCTTTGGATCCCTTTTGCAAATGAAGGGAATCAAGGCGACTGGTCGTCAGTACAGTGCAAAGCTAATAAAGAGGCGGCTCATCTGTTATAAGCGGAAATGTTAAATAAAAAGTCACAATAAATTGAGACTTCAGTCGATAAAAATGAGAGCCAGTTGGGGAGGATCACCATCCTTTTGACTATTGCTATTTTGAAACCATACATACAGAATGCACGAGCCTGATTCTAATGAACACATGTATTCGAAAAAAAAACGTCTGGAAAAAATGTGACCTTCCATCTCTTCGTAGATTGGTAATCGATACTGATTTTGGCAGAGGTATCACAAATTTAATTCAGCAATGGACCAAGGATATTTTCGTCGTAGTAAAAGAAAAAAGAAATGAAAGGGAAATAACTAACGAAAATGGGTAAGTAAATTTGCAAGTCTACCCCATGAATTTTGCAAGAAATTTGATGCTCCTCCATAAACGTATGACTTCAAAAGAATGGTACTCTCGGAGGCCGACATTCTGATAGCATGGGTCGTCTGCTTCCTCAACGAAAGTTCCTTATAAGCCTTTATATAAGAAGAAATTGACTTTTTCATTGGCATACAAATGCAAAATAAATTGAGACCCCCCTCCCCCCCCTCCCTATACGGGTATGAAATGTTGCGCATTCTTCACTCGTTTCCGCTATCTTACGATCGACTTATCCATCCATTCGTTGAATATTAAAACTGTCACCTGAAAGTTAGTTGTCGAAATTTCTCACATCTGCGAGCGATAATGCCCGATCAGTGGCTTTAAAACATAGATTAGGCGGCGAATCGAATCGAGATTTCTTTTTGTGTCTCACCATGTTTTTGATTCGTGCTTTTTCCATTTTTTTTTTGGTTTAGCTTTTAACGTTGAGTACGTATTGATGTACTCGAGTTTGCTTCCACTTAATGAACGCTTAATGAGGTCACGAAGTCACGAGTACAAAACACAATCTCAACGTCACCTCAATCGACAGCGGTTGAAATAAGAATGCCATAAAAACTCTTTTGTACTAAGTGATGAGTCACGGCAAATGAAAGTCACCACATTAGTGCATACGCATACAATAGAGACAATTTATGGTTAATGCGTAAGACGCATAATGATTAAGACGGATCGATAATGATCATGTAGTAAACATTATCACTATTTTAGGTCTTAGCGCTCTGTCATGCATTATTTCAGAATACATGGATGAGATCGACTTCTTAGAAACAGTTTTCTTTATCATTTTCAGTACCTGACCCATTTCGGTTACTTTGGCCATTAGAAAGTTAAAGAGAATAGACGTACGAGTGTATGAGCATGATGGTAATTAACAATGACAGTTTCAAAAGAAGGCGATAAGCTTATCACCGCATCAAGCAATGCAAAATTTACCTGGATAGGACAATTTGTCAATTAGAGTACACTGGTTTGCTAATGGAGTTTGAGATGGCAGTAAAACAAAATCAACGGTCGTAGAAACCTTTTTTCGTTATGAAAAATATCTTCAAAGTGTCTCACCGTCGGTGTGATTGTTCGTTCATTAGTGCAATCTATTATATGCATGGTTTAACTAACCATGATATCGTTGAGGATTGCAGTAGCTCAGTGGTAGAGCCCCCGCTTCGAACGCGGGAAGACCTGGATTCGATTCCCGGCTGCTTACCCGGCGGATCGTCAGAAGGCTGAGTCACGAGTACAAAACACAATCTCAACGTCGCTTTTAACGTTGAGTACGTATTGATGTACTCGAGTTTGCTTCCACTTAATGAACGCTTAATGAGGTCACGAAGTCACGAGTACAAAACACAATCTCAACGTCGCTTTTAACGTTGAGTACGTATTGATGTACTCGAGTTTGCTTCCACTTAATGAACGCTTAATGAGGTCACGAAGTCACGAGTACAAAACACAATCTCAACGTCGCTTTTAACGTTGAGTACGTATTGATGTACTCGAGTTTGCTTCCACTTAATGAACGCTTAATGAGGTCACGAAGTCACGAGTACAAAACACAATCTCAACGTCGCTTTTAACGTTGAGTACGTATTGATGTACTCGAGTTTGCTTCCACTTAATGAACGCTTAATGAGGTCACGAAGTCACGAGTACAAAACACAATCTCAACGTCACCTCAATCGACAGCGGTTGAAATAAGAATGCCATAAAAACTCTTTTGTACTAAGTGATGAGTCACGGCAAATGAAAGTCACCACATTAGTGCATACGCATACAATAGAGACAATTTATGGTTAATGCGTAAGACGCATAATGATTAAGACGGATCGATAATGATCATGTAGTAAACATTATCACTATTTTAGGTCTTAGCGCTCTGTCATGCATTATTTCAGAATACATGGATGAGATCGACTTCTTAGAAACAGTTTTCTTTATCATTTTCAGTACCTGACCCATTTCGGTTACTTTGGCCATTAGAAAGTTAAAGAGAATAGACGTACGAGTGTATGAGCATGATGGTAATTAACAATGACAGTTTCAAAAGAAGGCGATAAGCTTATCACCGCATCAAGCAATGCAAAATTTACCTGGATAGGACAATTTGTCAATTAGAGTACACTGGTTTGCTAATGGAGTTTGAGATGGCAGTAAAACAAAATCAACGGTCGTAGAAACCTTTTTTCGTTATGAAAAATATCTTCAAAGTGTCTCACCGTCGGTGTGATTGTTCGTTCATTAGTGCAATCTATTATATGCATGGTTTAACTAACCATGATATCGTTGAGGATTGCAGTAGCTCAGTGGTAGAGCCCCCGCTTCGAACGCGGGAAGACCTGGATTCGATTCCCGGCTGCTTACCCGGCGGATCGTCAGAAGGCTGACCACCAGACGTTCCGAAACTGGTCAAAACAATCATGCGTGGGCATGGCTGTCAGCTGCATCGGTACGGGAATCGATGAAATTACAGCTGCCTTTGCATCCTTTTGCATGATATCGTTGGATTATATAAAGGATCTATTACGCAGACTTCATGAAGGCACAAATTTCATGATCAATGCGATCGTTCTGAAATACTTTCAGAACTACTGTTACGGATGGCTGCTGTGCATCCGGTGGTCGGAAGTTCACCAGCAAAATTCAACTACCGATGGTTCCCATCTTTTCGAATGCTCACTGCAACACTCCTTTGCCTTTGTTTTGCAAGGTATTTTTTCAAATTGTCTTTTAAATATTTGCTTCACTCAAGTGTTTGCGATTCAATGGGCTAGTCTTCTTAATCCGAAACCACTCGATGAGCACACTAATAGATGAGCGTTATTAATTAACAGTTAAGGCACTGTATGCCTTCTTTGCAGTGCGCTATCAAATGTTCTACCGCATAATTGCAGGATAATAGGTTTTTAATGACAGTCGCTGTACAGATAGGATTTTTAAAGTCAATTTTGTTTGTCTGCAACTGTTACTTAGTACTTCGCCGAACAGAAACCTCCTCCTACTTTTAAACAGAAGGCTTCTCTGCGAGGGTTATGAGAAGCAGAAGCCCCGAGGCATCCGTTCAAGGAACTATGACACCTTTTCTGGCACCTCTTTTATTTCTGCCGATTGTATTTGCTCGGAGTTCTTTCCGTCAACATTTGAGCTTGAAGCACTTGAAGGAATTCAGAATGCTTTTAGTACTTGTATGAAGGGCCGTTTTGAAGCTAACTAATCATCTTTTTAATTCTTCCCCTAAGTAGCATTTATTTTGTTGAGAAATTTAAAAATCATTGTGTAATGAGCGTGCTATTTACCTCGAAACAAATGCTAGTGACAGGCAATTTTTAATGTTTCGGTCGCGCACAATTTGCTGATATTCAGTGAATATTTTGTTATGCACAGTTCAGAAAATTCCGATTGTATGTAACATTAGCGATTTATATATGTAAAACTAAATATCACAATCATGAAAAATCTCTGGATTCACGTTAAAGTTGTATCGGAAATCAAAGCGATTCGAATTCATATAGAAGTTTTATGCATGAAGTTGCACCTTCTAATCAAAGGTGAATCAGACATGCAAGAGGACCTGAATTCGAGTGAGAAGTTGTGCAAACGCTCACCTCTTTAAGTAGAGGACTTGAATATGGGGCTTTATTTGAGCGTTTACGGTACTGATCTCGAGTTTAAAGATTTCTGCTAATTCAGAAATTTTTAAATCCTGAAGCCATGAATGGTATTGATGTCAGTTCATGGCCTACTAGTATGCGTCGATTTCTGTTTCAAACTTCAGTGTACAAATGATGAACAGCAATATGGGCATGGCGATCGTTTGCATGGTCAATTCATCTGAGTACGTCGATTTGAACTCGAGCGTACTTCCAACTGATGGCGTGTCTATATCGGAGGCGAAAGAGGAAAGCTTGGCAGACATGTTGACAAACAAGAGTATCAGTAAACGAAATAAAGCACTCCGATTAGACTGGAATGCCGATGAGCAAGGATATATCTTTGGCGCATTCAATCTTGGCCTTTTGTCCATGTTGGGTACTGGTCTTGTGGCCGATAAATTTAATGCCAAGTATATGATTATTGCAAGTGTCCTGATTGCTAGTATGGCCAATCTCATAATTGCTACCGCTTCATCGATTAGGTTTTTTCTTTCTTCGTTTATCATTAAACTTTTCTTTTTCTTTATCTTTCATTACGAGCGAATTTCACTACGGAATGATGTTGTTGCTTGATGAAATTTATTTAATTGCTTGAGGATGAATTGCTTTCTTTTACCCAATGAAATACGTTTGAGTATCTCAGGTGAAGGCAAACGATGTCTTTCTAGCTTACATTACCGCTTCGTAAAGTTTGCGACATTTTTTTTTGGCCGATTGCATAGCATTGCTAAAAACATCGAAATTTCAGTGTATATTTCGCGATATCTGGAAGGCTTCTTGTGGGTATCTCTGATGCGCTACTTCAACCGTCAGTGAATTCGTTGATCACTCGTTGGTTTTCACCAGCTGAACGAAGTTACGCTCTCGGATTGGCTACTGGAGGACGACAACTTGGTAATGATTTCATAAGTCAGACTTCGCACGAAAATTTCCTCCCAATTTTTCGATTGTTCAGAAGAAAAAAAAAGGCGATCATATCTTCTTGTACGAAGTTGTTGTTATTACTACCTAATCGATTCAAATTTAGAACCTAGTTTTTAAGGCTTTTCCGGGTTGTTAAGCTTTGAAGGCAAAGCTTCTAACATTCTAAGAAGAGCCGTAAACGAATCTGAACGATAATAGAACCGAGATCCCAGATCGACCTCCCTAATATAGGCATTGTATTCATCGGTGATACCGATTGGTCGCTCTTCGTTTCATGTTGGATGAATTTCATTTTTCTTATTGTTGCGTCAAATGATAGACGAAAAAAACAGCTGTCAGTGATTGGTGAAGAAAAGCAAGTGAAAGAGGAAATGAACATTTGAAATGAAAAATTTCTTTTGCTCGAAAGTGAAGAAGAAAAAACTGCTATCAACGAGATGAACGCCGATAGCAAGCTAAAACCGTAATGCTGAAAATAAAGATAGATGGAAAAACGTTGAAATCGCTCACGATCACACATGGTTGAACAAAGGAATAAAGTTGAACAAAGAGGGAAAAAATATATTGTTTTTTTTAAAGGTGAGAGGGGGGAGAGGTAGGGGAGGGTGAAATAAAAAATTGAAAGTAGTAGCATGCACTTTCATAAGTGCGCTTATGATTGTATTCAACAAAAAAGGGGGTCAAAAATGTAGAGCAATCGGGTTGGCTTCTTGCTTTAAAATGTTCGCATAAGCTAAGACCAGCAATCCAAATGAACGTAGGTAGTATTGTCCTCTGCATGGTAATTTATGAGAGGAGACAAAAAGAATGCCGCAAGAGTTATATCATTAAGCGCTTCTAGGTTAAACGATTAGCTCCATGATGATCTACCACGGAGCTCCGTGATTAGCTTCGTGGTAGATCCATGATCCGAAATTTTCGGCAGATTAGCATCAGTTTCAAACGATAAGCGTATTCGTTCACTCAGAAATGATGCATGTAGTTTTCTTGTAAAAGAACGTAGGTAGTATTGTCCTCTGCATGGTAATTTATGAGAGGAGACAAAAAGAATGCCGCAAGAGTTATATCATTAAGCGCTTCTAGGTTAAACGATTAGCTCCATGATGATCTACCACGGAGCTCCGTGATTAGCTCCGTGGTAGATCCATGATTCGAAATTTTCGGCAGGTTAGCATCAGTTTCAAACGAGAAAGCGTATTCGTTCACTCAGAAATGATGTATGTAGTTTTCTTGTAAAAGTAAAACCGTATTAAGCTCGTTTCTTTTCTCGTTCAGTTTCTCATCATAGAGGTTCTCGAATTCATTATGTTCCTTTCAAAATTTTTCACACTTTAGGAACTTTGGTGATCGTACCAGCATCAGGAGCATTATGCAGTCAAACTGTTCTCTTTGGAGGCTGGCCAGCAATTTTTTATCTGTCTGCAAGCGTTGGCATTTTGTTTGTTGTCATCTATATGTTTCTTGGAGCCGATAAGCCATCAAAACAGACGTGTATTTCTGATGCCGAATTGAAGTTCATTACTGCGTCGAATTCGTGTGAGGATATTGGCAAGAAAAGAATTGAACGTGAAATACCATGGATGCAAATACTCAAATCTGCGCCTGTATGGTCTGCCGTTGTGGCCGTTATATGTCACGAATTCCCACTCATGACAATGATCATGTTTCTTCCAAGGTAATAACTATCATATATGCATGCTAATTCGACAGCCCCATAGCACAGCTCTTTAGAGTAGAAAAACCAGAGTTAATATAAACATATGACCAGGATGCATATAGTGCTCAGTGGGTCAAATATTCTCGCGCAAAAATTGTTTTACAATCTCCTCTATAACAGCTGCTGCGCCATGTTAAGGTCGACATTAGACAGGATATATAGGCTGTCGTAACGGTCTTATTTGGGGCTGTGGTTAGTCGATGCAATGTGCTTGTTAATTTTATTGGTATCGAAAACATCACAGCATCATGTAACAGAACTTTTAACCAACTCTGTATAATGATACTGCCTCCCTCACATATAAATTCAGGCCAAATCTAGGTTGTAGTGCTCAGAATTTTCATAGTATGTCAACCCATTCACCATCTTTTTGCGTTGACTAAACGGACAATTGTCGCAACAAAGAATCAGTTTTGTTACCAACTTGCGGTAATAATATTCCTGGAACGAACAATCTTTGTCGCCTTGATCACATGCATTTATATAACTATTAAACTTACATTTTAGGACTATGCTAATTTATTAAGCTTGTTTGCTGTCATATTTGGATAAACATATAAAAGAAATAAGAGAGAATTCTGGATGATATATTGTTGTTAGACAATCGTATATAAGCTTCATAGATTGGTAATCTAGATCGGGCTGATATGAGTACTGAAAATTTTCCTGAAAATACTGAAAATTTACACTATACTGAAAATTTTCATTGCTTAGAAAACAGTTCGAGCATAGCGGTAGACATGAGACCCTAGCATCTGTCGTTCAAAAAAAACTAATAACTCTCAAATTCTACGTTTCTTAGATAAAATGAAAAGTCGAAAATTTTATCCGAAAAATTATATCCGATCAAATTACGAAAAGTTCAAAGCCAACCTCTTCCTTGGAAGAGGTACTAGATAATCTGTGTTTTGGTAGGAACCGGTATACGTTTCAAGGCATAAGGTAGGTCATGTCTCTCCGATCGTTCCTCTCCTTTCCTCAAAAAGTGATCTTAGATCAGGCGATAAAGGAGATCAATGGTATTACGCGAGTGGCGCAAATTTAATATACACCTCGCCTCGCACATTTGCAATTTGCAGCGAGCCTTAACGGCCTTAACGGAGCCGAAGTCGATTGTCGAAGAGTTTGAAAAGTAATGTTTGTATAGATATGATAATGGTAAATATAGTTAATCGCCATTAAACTTAACTGCAAAAGTTATATGCGATATTTGCAGTTATCTTCACGATGTACACCACTACACAGCTACCGAAAACGGTATTCTTTCTGCACTGCCTACTGCCTGTTTGTGGATCAGCAAAATATTTTCCTCCTATTTGAACACTTTTCTGCAGGTACAATTTTAAGCCGTTCACTATTCGGTTTTTTAACCGTAGATGAAAATCAAAAGCACAGAATTGGTTTTCAATATCGCCGTTAACGGTTGAGTTCTTAGAAAAGAACCATCAATACCAGCCGTATAAAAATGCAATCCAAATAGTATATTGGTCAAAATATCATAGAATAGTGAAGCCTACGTTAAGAATTGAGAGCTGTCCAAAAGTGGCAGCATTTTGTTGCGTTTTTTTTGTTTGGCGTTTGGCAGTTTACGATCCTTCAACGTTAAGATAAAAAACTGACTAAGACATATCTTGGAAGATTACCGATCAGAGCAACAAGCGGTGGAATAATCTTTCTATACTTGTGTCGATTATGAATTAGTAGTTGAAAATATCCTTATTCCACTCTCCCTTGTCCCCCTTCCCCTCCACCCCTACACTTCTTCCCTCCTCCCTCCACCTCCCTCATCCCTCTGCCATCCCCTATATTCCTAAACATTCTCTTGAACTACCAAAATGTGTGACTGATCGATTTACAGCGACGGACTAAGCTTCATCGGACGACTATCTGTAAGCTGCTAAATACGATCGCATCTTGTGGTCTAGCATTCTTTTTATTCACATCGACAACTTTAGATGCTTCTCACGCATCGCTTGCTGTCGTGTTTCTATGTGCAAGCATGGCTTCTGCAGGTGAAATAGTACTCCTAATGTGGTGTTTTTGAAAAGTTTCCCAAACACAAGTAAGTTATGAGTGCGTTACTCGTAATCAAAATTCATTATTGTTCGAACAAAAAACAACACTACCGATCCTAATTACCAAAAACTGAAAAAAAATTTAATGATCGGCAGCGTTCTTTTTTTTTTAGCTTTTCATATCGACTTTTCAGGAGAGCTTACTACAAAGCAGTCTTCGTCGAAACAGCGATATATTGTAGTTAAAGCGTGCAAAACGTTACCATACTTCATTTCATAGCTACTGTACATCATTTTCATTGTTCTGATGGAAAAAGAATACAATTAAATAATTAGGAGCACAAATTCAACACTTGTGTGCCGGTCTCAAAAAAAAAAGTATGTGCAGTCCACTAGTGTTTGCCTCCTCAGATTTGTTACAATACTCTGTTTCACTTCTGTGCAGTTAAGGTATAGTACATTTTGTTAGAACAGCGATATTAGCAATTATATCAAAATTTCACTAGAACATTTTGATTTACGACTAGTTTAAGCCTAGTCGGAATAAGTTTTTATGTATACTTTTCTACGAGGTTGAATAAACGTTGAAAACGCCATCATTTCCGGAAGCAGAAGGCTTCTAATGTTCAGGACTTCACACACCAGGATGCCAAACAGCACTCGTCTCGTTGGCTCCAGCTTTTTCGGGTGCGATCACAGGTCTCGCATTTTTTTTCGTTGCTTCGGCCGGTATCGTCAACCCAGTGCTTACAAAATGGATCGTTCGGGTATGAATTTTTTCACAGATTTGCACGGAAAATTCCAGTGTCGAATTACGAAAAGTAATGTTGCAACTTTAAGAAAAATATATATACAGCAAAGGGCAGATTTAGAAAATGGCACTTACTGTACAGCTCTCTCTCTATATGCCGTTTTAAATGCACCAGACGGAAGCGGGAAGTGGGAGAGGG
>JPKZ01002581.1:109802-142804 GCA_000803305.1 Toxocara canis | reverse complement strand
CCCCCCCCCCCCCCCCCGTTCTACAAAATCAAAATTCAGAAGGTGTGAGTTAATTGGACCTGGCAATTGTTCTTGTTACCTTTGGTTGTGAGTTGCACCTAACTTCCCAGTTGAAAACGAAAACGTTCCATGCCAAACACCGAATGAGTTAAAGTATCGTACCTTTTTGTAAAAATGGCCAGCTGAGATATTTGATCGTAATGCTTGTGATATTAGGTATTGAATAAACTCTTCTCGATGCTTACCGCATCAACCACCTCATTCATTGCGCATCCAAAACTTCAACCCAGTCGGTCATTATGTGATCAAATTGCGCACTCAGTAATGGGATCTCTCATCTAAAACGATAATGATGTGGGATAAAATTTTTACTACTTAAAAAGGTAAAATGAATTTATACCTTATTCTTTTCTTAGGTAAAAATTAAGGTTAAAAATCAAGGTAAATTAAGAAAATTAAGGTAAGAATTAAAGAAAGGTAAAAAATTCCTTCTGAGAGTCCGAAAACTTCGAATTTTTCTTTTCGAGCAAACCCCCCACAAAAAATCGTCTAATCGTAATGCTGCTGTCTCTCTTTCGTAAGCGTCTGGTTGTAATGGTAAAAACTATGCAAACAGAAAATGTGCAATTGAATTTGGTAAAACTTTTTTTCGGCGGGGTGTTTAAGAAAATTATTGATATTTTCTTAATTTCTCGAACTATTGTTGCTGAGAAGTGACCCGACGAGGAAGCATTCATCATGCACGTTCGCGTTGTTCATTGCGGGTGTCACAAAAAAAAAACGCATGCATGATCGCATGCAAGAAAACAATGGTGCTTATAAAGGTAATAAATTTTCTTCAATGCCCACTAACAGAGCACAGTTTCTTCACTTTTATCAATTTGCGATGAACCCCGATTTCACTCACTAATTCCATAGTGACCATAAAAGTATTGCGCAAAGCCTTAGCGCGTTTGAACGCATGGAAAATATATTACTTTTAAAAAATTTAGTTCAGTAATCTTTAGTTAATCACTTCTGAGCTTATAGCTTTCTCTGATAGTGGCATTATCATCAGAGAATCTCAGGAAGTCCTAATTTTAAGCTACAAGGGCACTGGTATGAGCTAATTAAATTGATGAAGACAATCAGCATGAACAAAGGCCTACTTACATAAACGGTAGGGACAGTGAATAATAGTTTTATCAGTAAGCAGAATGGCGTCTATACTTATAGCATTTGAAAGAAGTGAATGTGATAAAGAGTTGAATAATGAGAAGGCTGAAATTTATCAGTAAGCAGTATTTTTATCAGTAAATAGGCTGAAATTAAGATCCCTTTATTGATAATCAATTAGAAGAATATCACGCTTATGCTCTAGCCAAATATAATAGTCATTTTTCTTTTGTGTTCGAGGTTTTTTTCAATGCTGCTTCGAAGAGGGATCTCTTTCGAGAGCATGTATCTCAAGTCAAACTCCATTACAATCAATGGCTGAGTAAAACTTCCAATTTTTTTTTTGTAGAGAGCTATTTGTGGCTTGTTGCACATAATATGTCTGAAGAGTGAATAGTGGAAAGATGGTTGCGCTTTGTGATGTGCTGATTAAAGCTCTGATTCGTCTCACAACTATTCCAGAATTAATTAACTCGGAAGCACTTCTTGTCGATCTCAACTAGTCATTCCGAATTAAATACGTTGTGAAGCACTTGCGAGTTCTTCAAACAGCTGAAATGGCTTCCTCTGTTTGGCACTTAGAGATTTTTTTTTTAGAAATCTTCGCGTTCATTATAATTTTCTTCAAATTTTTGATTTCTTATCATGGAATTCAGTTTCAAAGATATGGCTGATTGAAACACATTGTATTTTTTAATACTGTTCACCCATAGATTGTAGCCTGACGAAATGAACCGGCGAATAGTAGTTATTCAAATTATCGACCGTTTATGTCGAGCTGTTTCCACTACACTATACTCAACTGAAAATTTACGAATAGTATGTAAATTAGATTTGGAAGGTAGCACTAGGCGATCCATAATGCTTGTCGAGTTTCATCGAGGTGGTTTTTTTGGTTCATGTTTTGAAACTACCCGAATGACAGACAATCAGACATATACATACATATGCATCGTGTTACCTCGAACCAGGTATCCCAAGGTCTGCACTCTTCGTGGTGTTTCGGTAAAGTCGCATTCGAGGAAGAGCTCTGTTTCTCATGAAACCTCGAGGAAGAACAGATAGGCGGGTGTGCAAAAATGGGTTCACGAAAGCAGTGCTTTAATAGGTTCCTCTGTGTACAGCGGAATTTACTTTACTATTTATGAGCGGAGAATGTGGAATGGGAGAGTGATTTTCGAAAGCACATTTTCAAAATATATATGAGATAGGCCTACTCAGACAGAGAAGGTGGGGTGTGTTTTTTTGTGAGATCTTCAGAAATGATCTCAATTCACGAATGAGTGAGGCTCCATTGAAAATAATACGGCACACAAATAAGCGCAGATATGATCGGCCCATTATGCACTTTTGCTGTGATGACGAGCTCATTAAAAAAGAGAAAAAGCACTCGAAAACTTCTGACATTTACAAATCATACGGAAATCAATGACCGCAAGAGGGGGCAGTTTTATTACCAAATGCAATAGGGACGAAATTCCGACTGTATATTTGTTTGTCGGGTTGGATTTTTTTGGATATGTTTGTTCAATTTGGTCTTTTTTTGAAAAAAAATTTGAAAAATGATCGAGAATTACTTTTCTCAGGCAAATTTAACCCGCCTACACATCTTGCTAGCTCAATGCTACCAGTTCTTGAAATCTGAAAAATATGATGATGCGCTTTGTGTGTTTTTTTTTAAATTTTGGACAAGAAAATTTTGTTAGATAGATAGTTACATTTGTGGTTGATGTCAAATGCGTCACGGGAACTTGCACTATCTAAATCGACTCGAACTCTTCTCTTTTTTTTTCGTATGTTTTGCAAAACTTGTTTGCCCAAATTACTGCTTGAAAGTTCTTAGTTGAAAAAGTTGTATGACCTTTATTATTCATAAACAAACCATTCATCTACTAACCACTCAAAGTTGTACGTAAACTTACAGTATTGATATTTTTATTTTTTCATTTAAACGAATATAATATCAAATCGGGGTGTCGGTAGGAGCTCAGTGGTAGAGCCCCCCGCTTCGCTTGCGGGGAGACACCTGGGTTCGATTCCTGGATGCTGCTTCCCACCATACTGCTAACAGCCCAGCTAGCGGGTGGTATTAACAACAACTAGCTACAACAGCCACAGGGATGGCTGTTGCTCGGCGTGCGTTTGCCTCAGTAACATCGAGACATCGCACTGAAGGCCCGAGCGGTATGAATAAGAATAAGAATAATATCAAATCGATTCTCAGTGTATCGTTTCATGAAAATGAAACAAACGAGAAATTTCTATTTAAATGAAAATATGAATTTGCGATATTAAGACGTTTATTAGCCGAAATTTGTCCAACAATAAAAGTAATAGGAAACAAATTCACTTAAGCATAAATTTTTGACCAACTTGATATAACGCTATAGATAGCTCAGTGTGTACATGATTCAGTTCTTGTTGAATCAGATAATTTTAACACCTCACCTTATAGTTTAGTCATATCATACCAACGATCAACCAATCGGTGATCATGAATTGTAGTGTCTCGCATGGGCTGGCCTAAAACGATTAAGTCAAGGAATTCAATAAATCAAAATGATTTGAACCAATTTTTTTTACACTGATTTTAAATTTTATGCCAAATTTAACACTTATTTCAAGGGAGTTTTGTGATAAGAGAAGTTTTTTTTTGATTACAGGTCTTACCTCTAAGTCGTGGATCACTCGACTGGGATGAACCATTACTCGTCGCCAATCTATCGGAGCGCATCAATGCGGTAAGATTTTAAAAACTAATCTATCCCGTTCTTTCATCGAACTTCTTATCAAATCTTAATTTGAAAATCATGTTAAGTGATATAGTGGCATTCGATATGATCACGAAAGAAATATTTTAGAAAGATAAATGTGTTCTTATTGTTGGCACTAATAGAGGCAATCTTACATTGTACGGTTTCAATGCTCCATGTCATATTGTTTTGCTTTTGTATTGTGAAAGTACTTGAAAATTTATTTCATTAAAAATCTAATCCAAACTTTTCATCGATAATTCGAAAAAAAAAGTTGGCGAAATACCATATGAAAACGATAAAATTAGGGGTGAAAACAGAATGCGAAATTTATTCTTTTAAAAAAGTTTTATTTAGTGTCATATCGGATGTCAAGATCTCGAATCGGTGAACTCTACATGCGATGAACGATGTAACTCTCTAGTAGCAATTGACAGTTGCATTCAGGGATGTCGTGCAGTGACTGATATCTTCCTTCATCAAATACAAGGTCGGTGAGGTCGGTTATCTACGTTCCTCTCTCTCTCTGTCGTTTGTACTTGTGCTTGCATATTTTTGGTGTTCCTTATATGAATTGTAAGAACATTACAACAAAAATTTTCGATAAAGTATTGCTAAAATGAAATTTATTAAGAGAAGTGGGAATACACATTAGGGAATGGGACGCGAACAACATTTCGCCGACTAACCGATTATGTCGGCTGATTTTATAAACTCCTAGTCGTTGAGGGAAATTCGAATTTTTACCGACCCTGTTGTTTGTAGAAACCCGCTCCTAACGATTGTGTTGTTTTGCGACCCGACCGGTCGAGAATGCGATCCGACCGGTCGAGAATGCGATCCGACCAGTCGACTACGCAATTCGACCGATGAAAGTGTGTGCAAATATTTCACCCGCTTTCTGCGACCTGATGGGTCGAGTGTGCAGTCAGATGGACTCAAAAAGCTTGCAAATTTTTAGCCGTTTTAAAGTGAAAGTAAGGATGTACGGGGATCCTATGGTGACGATCATACCTATCCAATTCCATTACTGTAGTCTTACTGTCCCCGGACTTGGCGCAACTGGGCAGATAGGCATACAAGCACAAGGAGATAACTTGGCCATAATGCGTTTCGCAAACCGCGAATTTTTCAAAGCGTTTTAAGAAGCACTAAACGAATGTGCTTTCATCAATAAAACATAACTGATCTTGTATCAATTTGTAGATCCGAGCGAGCAATTAATTATCTTTGCTTGCATAAGATATTTACTTTTGACTGGTGTCGCTCTTCATTCAAATCATTAAGCAAAATCGCTAGTCTCATTCTATCAGAGGAAACAAAACAACATCATCCAACTTCTGTAAACCTCAGAATGCCCCCTCAGTCATAACTGCGGAAGAACGGCGGGGTTTTTCATATGCATTCTAATGCAGAAAACTCATTGGAGTCGGCGATGTGTAACTGTAGTCAGTTTACTGTTGTCTGTTGAAGATCTTCTCTATCACGTATCGATATCGATTGATGGTGAAGATGCGCAAGGTATTAGCACGACATGGAAGCTTGACGAAGTTTATAGTACGGTAATCAGTGAAATCTCTGCTGCTGATATTCAATGGGCTGTTCATAGTAGACCGTTTGGCTCCGGTGCACCTTGGCAGATTACGGTGCTCGAAGAAAAGGTTTCCAAATTTACTTCTTAATTTTTTCACCACATTGTGTTTCTTTTAGAAAATAAACGTTTTAAAATGTTTTCATGTAAGAAGAAGTTTTCAACATGCAATTATATAAATGAATTTGATATTTGCATTTTTGGGAGTTACTTTGGAAAATGAACGCTAATAATTTATGATTTATGTTGTTCTTATGATGCAAATCAGTTAATAGCATTAATTTTCTTGCAATGACTTAAACAGAATCATATAAATGATTGACAATCACAAGGAATAGTTTCTTAATTGTATTTATGGTCGGCATATATTCTGTACGTAGTGTTCTAACTATCCTTAATTTAGGCATTCAAGGAGGATTCGATGCAATCGAAAATTGTCGTGCCAAGTGAATTTGCTAATGAAATCGAGGTTAGCCAATTAAGACTTTTTGTTTTTTAACGGAAGATTTTCTTACGAATGAAAAACAAGTAATAAAACATCTTCAGCCATATGGCACAATTCAATGAACAGTTTAAGATTATTCGATTCCATAATGAAAGATAGTGTATGGAGAAATTAGAGGTAAATGAAAGTGAAACCCAGACAGCTTATTTGTACTCAAACTGAATGTAGATCCATAATCGGATGTTGATCCCGAAATGAAGGAGAACTCTACCCTTCCCGCCGAGACCAAATCGTCAAGGGGATTAGCGAATTCCACGAATTCCATCCCTCCCCTCTCTCTATCGCTTCCCTTTTCGTGAGATTTGATAGAAATGAGCAAAGTACTATCGATAAAAATCAGGAATGGTTTTTTGCCTATTTACCTCACAAAAATGCGTCCGTTCTGGTGTGGTGATTAGGGCTCCCGACAGTTGTTAGCGAGGCAAGGGTATGACTGCCGACCGAAGAATCGTATTTTAACCTAAGCAACTATAATTAACACCGTCAATACCAGTGCTTGTAAGTTATCGTGCACCGATGATGAATGTCGCTAGAAATAATGTTTTTTTGAAAAAATTTTCTCGATTGTTTGAATGGCATCATGCGATTCAATCAGGCTAGATGTGGAACAATCAAATACACTTTTTTTTTCCATGTGGTCCATTGTTCTCGAGTTGTAGCAGCTGAACTTTTCAATTCTTTCCTTCCTCATTCCTCAAGTCGGACTGCCGACCGAAGAATCGTATTTTAACCTAAGCAACTATAATTAACACCGTCAATACCAGTGCTTGTAAGTTATCGTGCACCGATGATGAATGTCGCTAGAAATAATGTTTTTTTGAAAAAATTTTCTCGATTGTTTGAATGGCATCATGCGATTCAATCAGGCTAGATCTGGAACAATCAAATACACTTTTTTTTCCATGTGGTCCATTTTTCTCGAGTTGTAGCAGCTGAACTTTTCAATTCTTTCCTTCCTCATTCCTCAAGTCGGCCATTCCTGGTCACGGATCGGTTTGAAAGAAATAATAAATTCAATTTAATGTCCCAATTAATTAAGAAACTAATTAGGAAATTGTCCGATGAATTGTTGTTCCGTTTGTTATTTGTCTCAGTAACTTTATCGATCAGCTTTTTTTTTTCTGTTTCCTCATTCGAATTCAACATCACATTAATCAGTGAATAGCGCCATTCTGTGCAAATGGTAATTTTTCATCCCAAACTATCCTTAGTACAAAACTTGGCAATGTAACCTGCATTATTTGTTTTTTTGGTTCACTACCGAAAGTTCAATAGTTTTAGGTTCGACTATGCATTTTTTGGCGTTCTAATATGGTCGTCTCACGATCAATCCGTCAATCGATCGTTGGATCGGGTGGTCGACCTCATGCACCAAAACTAATTGCACAGCTACAAATCTCAACGAATAGCTATGTGATCTGTTGGAGTAGTCCTCTACCAAGACTTTATAAAGTGTCATTGTTCTTATTAGATGGTACACTTGTTTCATCAACTGAAACATCCGATACATGTTTTCTTTTCAAAAATATTCCCTCCGATAATTGTTGTCGTGCAAATATCGGCTATGCTACCCTCAATGAGTCGTCGATTGATGTTGCCGTAAAACTCGAATTGGCCAATACGAACGGTAATTTTGAAATGTATTTACATTTTATGAATCGCTAGTAGGCTAACCATTAGGCGTTCCAAAACTGGTCACAATAATGATACTTGAGCGTGATTGTCAACTGCATCGATACAGCTGCATCGATAATCGATGAAATTACAGCTGCCTTTGTATCTTGTATTTACATTTTAGCTACTGTTTAATTTTCTTTAACTTCTTATTGTTTTATTTCATTACTGCACAGTGCTTTAACTTTTTTACTGCACTCTTTTATAATATCAAGTGAACAGGGCCGGTGACATATAAAATTTAATATTAGCAAAGCGATCGCACAATTTGATGTCGAACATTTTTTTCAAGCGCTTACCACTATCATCAGTCTTTTTTTGGCCAAAGATTATTTTAGAGGAATAGCGCTCAAATACGATCGGTATTAAAAGTGTTCACTTATCACTGTTAGTTCGTAACGGATATAATCACACAATGGATCAAACATGCTTGCGTTCGATCTTTAGCATCTCTCTGAACCGTGTTCGTAACAAATTAGCTTCAAGATCTTTGGCAAAGAAATCTTATAGATCAAGATTGTGGTGTTAATTGTTGCGATCATGACTCACTGAGACTTTAGCTTAATTAATTAATTAATTAATTAATTTGTCTAGTTAATTAGCGTAATTAACGCAATAATTAGCGTAATTAAATGTAACTTTAGCGCAATTAATTAGTTAATTTGTTTTTATGGTTAAAGGATTGTCAGATTATAATTGTTTCAGCGTCATGTTGAATCGGTTGATCATTTATGGCCTAATAATAGAAAGCAAATATTTGCAGAGGTTAATTTGGAGAATGCTGCTCAATTGGTGTTCACGAATGGAACAGCGATCATGAAGTTGTACGATGTTGATGATTATGTGGTTCTTACTAATCCAAAAGCGATTCCATTTGATTTAGCTCCTGGACGAACTATTACAGGTGCTTCAACCTTTAACGCTTATACAAATAAAGCTCAGAGATATTCAATTCAGTTTTTTTAAAGGACATAGATAGCTTTCCAACTATAATTAAAACCCATTTTAATTTAGATCACGCCCAATGACGAACATTTTTGAAGCAGCATAAGAAAAATAGGTTCCAATCCTTTCACTTTCTGCTTAGGTGATCTTGTTCGGCTTCAAATGGTGTCGTTCCATTTTCTGAGCAGATATTTCTGTATCGAAATCCCTCTTTTCAGCGTAAGTGTTTTTTCTGTGTGAACCTTCTATGAGCGCAACATCTAAAAAGCACGGAATTGATCTAGCCCACAAGCGTAGCGAAGGGAACAGGGTAGAAATTATCTTGTCAAACTAATGTTCACCTTCCGTTTTTTTTCGGTCTAACCAAAACGAACGAAAATTCTCGCAGTTTTTTGAACCTTTATTTCTCCGCTCTACCTCTAGAAAAAATTCTACGTGAACCTTTTGTTAAAATTGACACCTTCACAAATACTCTAGATGTATGCCATCATTGAAACCGTTTTTTATAGCTTTGATTTTATCAGTGCAATTCTTTTGATCTCAGCACCTGATTTGAACGTCTGCATTACAATTGTAGATGAGACTTCATTGATTACCGTATTGTTTGTAGCATTATGCTCGATATCGATTGATCGTATTCTGGTGGCGTTAGACGATGGATCGATATTTTGGCTTTCAATAATCGACGCAGCAAATGGACTCGTACGACAACCGGATGGTGTCGCAATTACGCATATGGATGTGGATTATTTGCAACAAAAAGTTTATGCTGTTTTGCATAAGAAAGGGATTGTCAGGTTCGTAAACCATTGCCATTATGCTTGGTTGCGACGAATTATTGCATTTCTTAAAGTTGTTAGTTAAAACTTCGAAACAGCTTAAGAATTATGCTATGATCAGCGTATTTTGTATTGTACTTATGCAAGATAATATCATATTCGTTTAATGAGAAGTCCTATTTCGTTCAAAGACTGGAATCGAATAGAAATTGTCGATGAATCTTTTTCTCGGAACTATTTGCTTTTGAGTTTTTATATTTTGTATTACGTGAAATTCTTTCTAACATCGATTCGAAGCAACTGGCACACTTTTTCAGTTTTATCCGCAATTTCCAGTACTTTTTTTTCGAGTAGGGCTTAATTGTTTTATCTGATGCCAAAGTGCCTTATTTTATTGTGAATCTTCCATAAAAGTCGTAATTTTGCAAAGTTAGATGAAAATTTGTGACTTGAAAAAAATGCTATCAGAAAAACGCTCATAAAAGAATAAACGACTGTTTAATTTAATGATTTAATTAATGAAATTAATTAATTGGCGTAAAGTGTTTAATTTAATTAATGAAAAAAAAAACGAAAGGAATAAACATTTATTGCAGATGTGATTTAATGGATTGTAGCAATTCGACCACTTTAACAACCAACTCTATCAACTTTATCGAATACATCTCTGTTGATTCGTGGAACGGGTCCGTATTTAACGTTTTTGTTATCAACAAACTATAATATTATAGAGATTTCATCATTGAATTTTTCGATGTACTTCCTTGTTGATCGTATACGTTAACTTAACGAAAAGCAGTGCTATATAAGTTGCTTACTGCAAGTAACTGCTGATATGGGTTAAACTGACCGATGAATTTGTTTGATGGGATTACTACTAAGACACATTTCAATACTAATAAGTATGTAAAAAACCTCCGAGAAAATCGTTCATTGCAAATGATCCGTAATCGTCTGCCGAAGTACAATGTTTCACTGTATGCTGTTATTGAGAGGATTTTTCTCCACTTTCTACGATCTTCTTGAAATGGTTACTCTGTTTTATTAATATAAGTTATAAGAGGAATTTATTTTTTGTGCTAATCGCAATAAGTCTGTATGGTGAGAATTCCTTTCACTTTGATAACGAAATGATATCAATGACATCAATAGTGATATCAATGATATCAATAGAAATGATATCAATGGTGATATTTGATTGAATATTTCAGGTTTATTTATTGCATTACGAATGGCGGCGAAGTGTTTTCAGCACCGCTTTTCCCCCTTTATGCGCCTTCAACATTATCATTCCCGACCACCGAACAAATCAATGACGCTGGTTCATCGTTCGCACTTGAAGTCGATCATGAGAACTCGCAGTTGATCTTCGTCTCTCAAAATGGATCGATATTATCGATGAGTACGATTGATCGATCGATATCTGATTTGAGATCATCATATGAGCTCAGCGATCAGTATAAAAGCGTCTTGAAGGCGCACTTTGCGAAGAATCGCTTATTCTGGACATCGTCAAATTGTGGAGATTCACATCCATGGGATAGTTGCCTCTACAGTGAGGAGTGGGATAGCGAAAAAAAGGTAAGGGCACTTTTTTAATATAAGAGCATTTTTTTTGCAAGGAAAAGCACAGAGATAACAAAAACGATCATTAAAGTTGACAAATGCGAGGTCGTTTAAAAACGCATTTATTACTGAAGGATAATGCTACAATGGAGATTTGTCCGTGCTTAGCGGACTGTTTTGATCGATCGAGCAGTCCTGTTATATGAGGTGATGAATGAAATCATGGAGGCATCTGCTTTCATAAATTTTTGTTGTTCGAATTCGACACAAAACAGAAATTTCCGACATTGTTTTCAATTTCGAAAGCCACATTGTTTTTCTGTCAACAGGATTTGTGAAGAGACCAGGACCATCACTGATTCTATTGCCATTGTGAAGAGACCAGTTGTCTTGTGTAATTCCCATAAAAATTTGAAAAATTTTAGAAAATTCATCTAAATCGTTATCTTTATGCGGGACGTGTAGTCGATTTCACATTCCTTCGAAATGGCTCATTTCCGCCGACATTGTTACCTCCAAGCACTATAGGGCTGATCACTTCTGCTGATTCTGCACTAGTCACATGGGATGCTCCACTTTCAATGCCATTTCAAGGTCTGGTTGTTTTCAGTTCTTCCTTTTAAATTCTATTCTATGTTTGCTTAATTCTATTCTTTAAATTCTATACTACTTTGTTCTATGGTTGTTCGACCAAAAACTTGGTTCGCTGACTAGTTTATTTTCAGCTACATATTGAGAAATAGACCGACATTGGGAAAGAAAAAAACCATAGTTCATCATAAGCTAGTTATCGTGCTCATTCCTCCTCTCCCCATCCTCCCCCCTCTCCCACCCTCCCCCGCACTCGTTACCCGTCCCGTTTCTCATTTCTCTCCAGGTTTTTCTTTTTTTAAATCGATTCTGTTCGTTCAATTTTGATGAATTGCTTAAGCGAAGGGTGTCGATTGGCGTAATTTACGTTATGAATGTCGCGTGATGAACGAGAACGATGAGGAAAGTGCGAAAGCCGAATTAACCCATTTGGATGGCACCTCATTGATGGTCAGCGTCTCACCAGGTGTTCAGTATCATGCCACTGTTCGTGCATGTGTGATGACCGTATGTTCACCCTTTGCGAGCGCTATCAACAGTGCATTCGCACCATTCAACGGTTTGACTCCTATCTGATTTTGGTTTCTAATTTTAAAAAATTTTTAAAATTTTTAATTTTTAGAAATTTAAGTGCCTTCCCCTCCGTATAGTGACCGATAAGAGCGAGTGTGAATACAACGGGAGGGTTCGCCCGCATCCAGTTTTGATTGCAATGGAGATACGGGGAACAAGGGAGAGCCTGTTCTAATTTAAATTGCGAGCAACTTTCCCGAGTAACCAAAAAATTGTTCCGCTATGAGGGAGAACGAGGACTTTTCGCTATGTCTGTCTCCGTGATGAAAGGAGGAAGAAGTCATCGCTTTTTGCAGAGAATGTGTCCTTACGTTGTCTTATTATCGTCGAGCCTACTAATTAAAGCTAAAGCGGAATTCCAGCTTGCGTTTCAAAATTCTTAACTTAGGATATTCTTTGATAATTTCGATTTAAGAATTACTGAAACCAAAAAAATGGGGATCTGAACAGAAGTTAATGTTATTAATTGCTGAAATTTTCAAACTGAAAATGATTACGATTCTTATTATGAGCTTGAAGGTGACCATAGAGTGATATACTTAAAGAACGTACGAATCTTACGTATACGATATTTCCTCTCTGGTCTTCCAGCTAAGGATAGAGTGATCCCGTAAATTCCAACATTTTTGTGGAGCTATTCGCCATTAGCGGAAAGTCGAGCATTAGAAAGAAGTGATTGGTCATTTGAGTTCATTTTCAGCCGTTGAAAAATTTATAACCCACAAAATTTAGTCCGAAAATAACGATGAGGAAAATTTTTCAGAAATTCCCAGGAGAGTAAACCTATATATCGTACCAATACTTTGAAGCGGTTTATTGCAGAAGCGATGCAGTTTATTTGAAGTGTGCTAAAGAAAATTATAAATAATGCAAAATATATACATCATTACTTGACATCTGTGTAACAGTCTATTCAGCACTATATGTGCGAAGGAATGGAGTGAATTGAAAGGAATGGAAGACTGGAATTGAAAAATGAAAGTTGACTGTTTGTGGTTGACACTTCGATGATTTTGGCTATGATCATAGACATCTTTAAAACTGTCGCGCATTTTATACACCTATTTTTCTTCGAACTTTAATTGTCCTATTCAACAATCGCCTAAAAAGAATTTTTGTTTAGAGCCACCGTTTGTTCTTTTCAACCGTACCGATGACGGTATTGACTTCTTCGATTCGCTTGGACTTCCACTGGAGCAATATGAGATTGGTTAGTGGCTTGCAGCTTAGAATCAACAATGTGTTTTTTTTTAAACAAATACTTATTCGATTATAATGATATTTAAGAAGGATTACTTTTCGGAATTGCTCCTCACATGTTTGTTTCGCTGAACTTTTGAGATCGAACACTGGGGGAAGAAAAGAAACATTTTTGGTAATAATATTTTAATCAAAAATTAAAATTAATTTAGTAAGGGTATCTGATGGCAAGAAAAGCTTTCAGGTAGTCCACTTCCGGTTGAGCCAACCTCACCTTTTGTTGTCGACCCAACAACGCAATGGCTATATACGATTGAAACAGATGAGGTTTGTCATACGATTATCGTTGTTCCCTATATTTGACCAGTTTTAATTACTTTAATATCAAATTTCTCTAGCTTGTGTTCAGCAGTCATTATATAGCTTCTCGAAGATATTTACGCTAGCATAACTGAAATGTGACATTTGTTAGTGCTAACTTCCTGATTCTTTACTAGTAATACTTTATAAGTGATGATCGAGAATTGCCTCATTCAATATTTTTAAAATCTTACTGCTTAAATTATACCTACGAGAGAGAACGAACTTTTGCTATAATAAAATTACGATCCGTCAACGATTCTCTTCATTAATAGTCGCAGTCGTGTTCAATTTCTATACAATCTTGCTCCTTTTCTACCTCTATATATATTTTTTCATCTCATCAATGCTTTCAGCAAGTCTTTAAACAGTTGATTGTATAGTTGGCTTTTTTCGTTTTTCAAAGTATGTTTTACGTGAAATGGATGTTAAATAAGCGAGATACATACCCGTTTCTTTATCCTTTCAATTAGGTAATTGTGGGTCAGTCTAGTTTTTCTGTAGTTTTCAAAAGGGACAATTATCGTTTAGATATTCGTTTTTTTTGGCAAATATTGAAGCTGTTGATAAAATTATATGTTTGTTTTAGAGTACAGTGTTTCGGATACGTAAAGATGGTTCAAAGTTTCGTTTCCTGGATACGGTCACTGTACACTTTTTGGCTATAATGCCAAAATATGCAGTGATTATCATCGCATCTGATTATATCATTTTATCATATCGGCTTACGTCCTCTTTTGATCAAGTGTAAGTTATCTTTTTTTTGAGTAGTTTAGAGTAGGGTTGTAGGGTTAGAACTTCTCTTCTTGTGTCCACCCTTTGTTGCGAAAGGAAACCGTTTTGTCTTCATGCAGTCAAAACAATCCTCTTCTCAGCCGAAAGTTTTCTTTTTCTTGTAACTACCCGCTATTGCTGTATGTCTCCCTCTGACCTTCGTCCACCTCCCCTTCTCTCCCAAGGGAGTTCGTGCCTACGAAACAGGTAAACTTCGCAAATGTATTAGTGAGAGAAAAACCATCTCCTAGCCTGCTTCTGTTTTACTCTAGAAGCCGAGGTTTCGATTTCATCTATCGCATCCTTCCCGTACGGGCAAAAGAGTAAGGTAAAGTGATTCTCGAATCAGGTGCGGTTAAGAAGTGGCTTTATCGGTCCATTTTGTGTTTAACACACTTCAACGAGCATCTATGTTTTTTCGATCGCTACTCGAAAACCACTGTAGCGCTATTGTTTGAAAAATTACCTAGGAATTATGGGATCATGAACGAGTTGATCTTTACCTCTGGAACAGTTGGGATTTATTGAACCTGATATCAGTGCTAAATTCGTGGTCGTGGTCTTGACGGTAGTAACACAAAAGCATAGTCGACAAAGATCTGTGGAAATGATTTCCACAGTCGTATCTTCAAGAGTCAAAAATCACTTTCTTAAAATTGCATTGAAACGTGCTGGTGAAGGCTGTTTTTTGTGATACGTATTTGTATAAAGTGATAGTATTTTTGAGGGCTATATTGTTTGGTTACATTATCGACTTTGAAAATGAGGTGCGTCTTCATGTTTGCTAGCGTTATCTCTGGTCTATCCTCTAAAAAATAAGCCTCAACCTCAGATGTGTTCCATTCTGATCCTTGATATACCTAATAATCATGACTGTCCTTCCGGGTAGTTAAAGAGAAACTTTGGCCCCACACCGGTGGGCGTAAAAGTTTACTTTTTTTTGCTTTTGACCGTTGAAATTTCTTAGCTGAATTTTGAACCTCCTCTTTCCGGCTCACTTTGCCTAGCTGCATTGATTACCTTTGAAAATGAGGTGCTGAGGTGCGTCTTCATGTTTGCTAGCGTTATCTCTGGTCTATCCTCTAAAAAATAAGTCAGATGTGTTCCATTCTGATCCTTGATATACCTAATAATCATGACTGTCCTTTCGGGTAGTTAAAGAGAAACTTTGGCCCCACACCGGTGGGCGTAAAAGTTTACTTTTTTTTGCTTTTGACCGTTGAAATTTCTTAGCTGAATTTTGAACCTCCTCTTTCCGGCTCACTTTGCCTAGCTGCATTGATCAATTTGATCGCCGTTCGATCAATTAGACGATATGAAAAGAACGACCATGACAGCAACCAACCATTTCAGGATTTATTCTTGTGAGATTGCGAGCAATTGTGGTGAGGTTGCTGGCGTAGCAGCCGATGATCAAACTGGTGATGTGTTTTTTTTAATCCAAAATCCTAATGGCACAATCAGTCTATTCGGTTTAAACCAAGAAGTGCGTACGCCTTATCTGATTGCGTCCTCCAACGATTTCCCTTCGTGAGCTTTGCCTTTCATTCAGGCCTTTTTAGTATTTTTGGAAAGCTATTTATTATTTTTCCATCATTTAAAAAAATTAGTTCTTCGATGTTTCATTCAGAATTTACCTAATCAGTAATGAGTATATTTGAGGCAGTCAATGCATTTCATCTATATCTAAAACACATTGTGTTCCGATGTCGACTTCCGGTGAACATGAGATTACTGTTGTTATTTTTCGTTTATTGTGAAGATGTTGTTGTATATTTAATCATATCAGTGAAAAACCTCTAGTGGCGAGGCTATGAAACGAGTCGGTTTAGTTTTACCGACTAATGCATGACAAACAACCACAATAATATCGATACTAAGATTGATGCATTTCTCCTTTATGTAAGTTTAACTGACGAGATTCAAAACACATTTCACCGTCGCACAGGTTTAAAAGACTCAACGTCTCCGATGCGAGCGATGAATTACGTCGAGAATCTCGCCGATCTTCGTGGTAGACTTTTTGAAATTCCCATTTATTCGTGGTGACGAGGATTCCTCACGTCCATTCGTCCATAACATTTATAAGATTTCGCTATGTTTCAACCATTCATTCCAAGCTCTCCAAATAACCAAGTGTCCATTGGTTAAATTTAAATGATGTTTTACTTTAGAATACGGCAATTGGTGGTCGCAAAGGAAAAGCTTGCATTTATTACAAAATCAGGTAATATGGGCGTTTGTGACAAAAAGCTTGGCTCACTTAACTTCAATATGGCTCTCACAAGGGTTTCACTTTTGGTAGCCGCCAATATGACGCCAACAAATGCGCTCAACTTTACTGGACAAATCGGATTTACTGATGGTTCGCCGAGCAATTTGAGTTGGAATATCGATCCGGTATTGCAACAAGGCAAAGCTATTTTTAAAGTAAGCTATTTATGGTTAATTTGGGAACCGTTTTATCGATAAAATTACCACCTTTCTACGATTAATATAGGATCGTGAAGCGAAGACAATGATAGCTATTTTCGTTAACATCAATACACTCTTATGAAATTCAATATCTAAACTAGGTTCAGTGGTGAAATCATTTCCTCTTGACTGTTGTTTCCTCTTACAGTATTTAGAATACAAATTGGATTTGGACTTTGGCATCTTCAAGGCATAGCTATATCGTAAAATATGACAATCTATCAGTTGTTATAATTGGGACTAACAAGGGAGTTAGATTTGAAAATTATATATGATTTTATTTAATATATTAGATTTTCAGCCGTTACTTAATATTGTACTTTACTAGCTACTCGTACATAATGTGAAGAGTTACAACGATTTTGGGGCGCGTGAGACATAGTACGGCAAGTTTTTGAATCGATACCGACGAAAATGTTAGCATTTAGATGAAAATTGTCATCGCTAAACAGAGTCACTGGCTGCATCGAGTCTGATTAGAATAGAAGAGAGTAGAGTGTTTGTAGGAGACTACAATTACCTGAGTATTCCTCGTGACTGGAGAAAGGTAAGCGAGCCCTCCCTGTTGGTGCTCCTTGTCTTATGACTGTTGTGTCGCTGTAAGCATTACCTCTTATTTTCCTATTTGCCGAAAATAAGAACATCTCCATTTTGTGTTTTGTGTCTTTTTGTTTTTTGTATTCTTGTATTACGCATGCTTCCTTTGGGTATTTTCAAGCGAAAATCAACAATCCTATGCTAAGCGTGTAACGGGAAGGCGCGCTCGCAATTCGCTGGTAAAGCGCTCAGCAATCCGATGCGTGATTATGCGCAATTCAAGTACAACGGCCCATTGTGCTTGTACCATTTATAATGCTGACTTGTAGATATCGATGTACAAGGAGCGTTGGGGCGGAGAGCGTTTCGTTGACGTTTCGTTGGATCCAAATTACGTGATGAGTTCGACGCTTCTGGAGCAATGGCCTTCGCGGCAGAAGTTCGATGTGCAAGTTGATGCGATCACCGCATGGAATATTGTTTCGGCCAATCAGACTGGCCTTTTCGCACCAACAAAACCACCTTCGCCACCCGCTAACCTTCGAATATATGCTACCCAACAGGTGACCTCATCTTTAGCTCGATCATGATCGATGTTGTTTATTTACGTGACCGAATCGGAAGGGTTCCAAAGTGGTTGAAAATGCGGTTTATTTTAAATTTTAATTTTGATCCGGAAATTAAACAAATCATACAAAATTGTCTTGAATTTTTGGAGTCACGATCACTGTTATTGTAAATGTACGCTCAGATCTGCAGAAAATAAATCATTTAAGGTCGGCATTGTTGAGATGAAATAAAACTCGAAGGTATGGAACGGTTTCCACATGGTCATGTCAGATCCTGTAGATGACCATTTGATACTTTCAACAGTTGCTGGGTCAGCTTTTTATTTAGCTGAGGCAATAATGATGCACCCTGCTAATTCAACTTTGCTAGACGTCCCGACACTTCGCCAGCATCAGTAGCTAAAAAAAACAGTTAGCTTAAGCAGCACCTCGGCAGTCATTCTACAGAGGCTTTAATAAAACAAAACATTGGCGATTGATAAGAGCTATATAAAGTTCAGGAGTTGGAACTAAAAAATGGCTAGGCGGGCATATACTGTTAATATTTGCTGAATCATTTTAGGAATACGAATGTTTTAGAAAATCGTGCGTAATTCTGAATTTACGGAATGATTGTTAGCACCACGATTAAAAACCAATAATAAGTAAATTCAGAAAACAGTGGATGGTGCGAGAGCATTGATCGATCTGTTCTGGGATGAGCCATCTGAGTGGAATGGTGATCCGGTGGGATACATCGTAAATTGCTCTGTTGATGGTACAGATGATCGATCCGAAGAGGTGCCACCATCTGTGCGGACCTATTCGTTTAGCGTGAAGTCGGGTCGCGTTAGTTGTGAGGTGGCCTCTCGAAATGATCCAACACTGGAGACCTTCTCTGAGCCCATTGATATCGACAGTAGTGGTAATTTGATATTTTGTAATACATTTTT
Organism: Toxocara canis; assembly: GCA_000803305.1. Taxonomy (NCBI): domain Eukaryota; kingdom Metazoa; phylum Nematoda; class Chromadorea; order Rhabditida; family Toxocaridae; genus Toxocara; species Toxocara canis. Next base: position 123,825 of record JPKZ01002581.1, on the reverse strand, counting down.
AGTTTGAGTCGATTCATCATATAATAACAATAAATGAAAATCATATCGCTCTATTCCTTTAAGAGTGTTCAACACAACGTTTACATAGCAGAAAAGTTTGTTACGAAAGAGGCTAACAATTATTTTCATAATCGTTGGATTGTATCTGAGTAAATTATTTTTTGACATAACACGCCAATTTCACTAACCATAAATAAAACTTACAGTTGAAACTCTCGATGAGCGGGGGGATTCTTATGGTCATTTCGGAAGAGCCGGTTGCTGATCTTTTGATAGAGCCAATAGTCTTCGTAACAAAAATAGGCTACTTCTATTGTGCTACATAAAAGTTGAGCACATGTTGACGAAGGATGCAACTTTAAGAACTACGACCTTTGGTTCGTTTGTTTGCCGTCGACTCATCGTTCGCTGTGATTGCCGTTTCAAATTGGACTTCAGCGAACAGTATACGCTCAAAACGTCAAAATACACCTCCTTCGACGGTTAATTATCGTTTCTTTTACGGATTTCTAAGCGAAACCATTGAATGTTGATTTTATAATTGTTGTTGAGCGCAAATAATGAGCTCTATTACAAATGACTGCGGAAGCGTCATTTTTAATGCATTTTTTTCAGTTTATCCAATTGATTTCTCAACGGAATTTTTACTTCTATTCTACTCAAAACAACTATATAGGCAATTCTGCGTTCCTGGACTAAGGGAGAAAGCGTAGAGGATAGCCATGCCAGGATTTTTTTTTGGATGCCTAGCAACCAGCAGATAAAATTGCCTATAAAGAAACTAACGGTTTTGAAAAGTTTGCTTTAAAATAGTCGTCTAGAACTTCAACTCTTTTTGTTTCCTTACACATAAGCGTCACTAAAAGATGTTTTCTCCGAATTATTTCCATGGTTCAACGCTTTTTCAAATCTAAGAACAGTAACTTACAAAATTTAGCAAGTTTTTTATAAATTTCTTATGAATTTTTGAAGAATTTCATACAAAAATTCGTATTAAGTTTAAAAAAAATGTAAAATTTCGTATAAAAATTTCGTTTTTCGCAAGTTTCATATCAAAGTGCCTATAGGAATTTTTGAACAGTTGGAAAGGAAATGAGGAAAATGGGAAGTTGGTATATAATTTATTCCAATCGTTAAGCAAACACGCCATTATATCATTTGATTGTTACTAATGAATTTATAAAAGTCTCGAATTTTATTGCAGATAACACAACAAGCAATTGCATTTATTGGTAACGAGTTATATGCGATTAGAAAGGATAGCGATTCTGCACAACCATTCCTTCTTCATCTTGATATGACCAATATTGAAAATATTCTCCATAAGGTGCTTATCTTGTATTTTGCTTTACGTAATCAATCGTATTAACATTCTCAGTTCATTGTCGGCAGCAAATTGTGTAATTTTATTTAAAAAATAATATTTTGCTGGTGATAATTTTGATAATATCGCAATCATTTTAAATGTTATAAACTTTTTTATTTCAGCTTATGATTTGAGTTTCAACTGTAAAGCTTCTCGTTGTTAACGCACCTAGGCCTTTAGCAAATCGAACGACAAATACATGCAACATATGTCCCCCTCCCTACACATGGCATGCGTCCTATGCGAGCGTTGGTTTATGCGTTCGACTCGTGTAAGTCTTGCGCTATGTGCTGCACGTATGGCGCGTTTTACGTTTTCGACTTCATGTAACAAAAGGGTACGTGAGTTTCAAGCGTCGAATGCCAACCAACGGGCGTGAAGCGAAGGTCAGAGAGCAAGAATATTGTTAGCAGCAGAAAGCATGGAAACGAGATTGTAACGGTCACTGTTGAAGCACCGCGATATGGATATCGAATTCTTGTGATTTCCCCGTAACATCTTCGCAATTTTCAGTGTAACCAAGCAGTTAGCAGCAGCTTTTGAACTAGCGTTGTGATTTAGGTATCGATTGGAGGTGAGGTTAATGGCGTGGATGCGGTCATCTCCGATTGGGTGGGTAATCGTCTGCTTTTCGTCTCTTCTGGTCACCTGATGCAAATACCTCTTGATGGAATCCAAGTTAGTTCACAGAACACGGCAACCATTCATAAGCCTTTTGTTTTTCGGTTTTTGAAGACATGTTTTTTATTTATCTATTTACTCCTTACCTATGTATCAATCATTTTTTCATCTGTAAATGCTCAACATCTTTCATACAGGCTGCGAACGAACAAACTGTAATACACGATAAAGGGCTGATTCAATTATTAAGTTATATGCTTTCCCAAGTTATATATTAAGTTATATTATTAAGTTATATATGTTGGAGTTGGGTGATCTGATTTTGATGCATAGCTGCTCTCAAATCAAATGAAGAACACCGATATGTACAGAAGCCTTTCTGCCCTACCGAAGACAGAATAGTTTTCTATTGGGGCGCAGTATGGTGGTCGACTATTTGCTAAAGTAAGAGGAGCCATTGGCGGCCATCTTCTCTAGATTTTCGCAGCTGTGCACGATAAAGGGCTTTCTGCCCTACCGAAGACAGAATAGTTTTCTATTGGGGCGCAGTATGGTGGTCGACTATTTGCTAAAGTAAGAAGAGCTATTGGCGGCCATCTTCTCTAGATTTTCGCAGCTGTTTTTCTATAAGTTTTTCTATTTCTATCGCATAAAATTCATCTGTTCGGCTACGATCAGTATATTTTCAGAACCTAGTTTTATATACTTCAACGAATCGAATGCGGGTGCAGATTTTATGCCCAGCAACTTTTCTATCCGAATTACTAAAGCTAGTCGAAAAATTTATGAAGCGTCTTAAAATATTATTCGTTGTTATCGAGTGAAGGGAATAGATTCTACTGGTGAAATTTCATTACTGTCAGCTATTTCTTCATTCAAGCGTTTAACTGGCGAATAGACAGACATATAGAATGCGACAATCTAAGGCATATTGCGACGAGGTCATGCCAATATATAAACAGGTATAAGCATGACTTTCTCGCCGTGTGCCTTTTACAATTTCAGAAAAGGGCAGAACTGTTGAGATTTCATCTTTCCAATCTGGCGTATTTTTTTAGAGTTTGTCCGTGGTGACTCCGCGTCGACTAATGGACCTATCACCAGGTGCCGGAGACGCCAAACAACTTCTCTACGATCCGTTCACAAAGTATGCATACTTTTTGTTTCGTGTACTCATGATATTTTCTTAATGGGAGCACGCGAAAGCGGTTATACGGCCTCTCTTAGCATCTGATGCGTGCTGAGCATTCTTTGCTTGTTAAGAATTATAGCGCATAAGCTGGGAAGCATATGTCGTGGTCTTGCAACATAGGCATCATGAAGACTCAATCTTTTTTTTAAATAAAAATTTTAAGCCATTACTCTTAGGGAAAAAAATTTGTGCTTCCTTCACGTTAAGTACGTTTCAGTACTGCATACCTTTTAACGAAGAATGGCTCATTATTTGCTCTCCATCTAACAAAAGGAGCAGAAGAAAATCTCGCACTGAGGTATGAATCATTTCTTTCGTTGTCTAATGTACAACTTTCTTCTTTGCAAATAAGGGAAAAAACCGGAAAAAAAAACAGTTTAATTTACTTAGAGGAATACTCTGTTGTAGTTTTCACATTTGTGAAATTAACGCATACAAAATTTCTTCCGGTCGAGTTCACATGGTCGTCAAGCATTTTTCATTGCTTTTCGGAATACAGCATAAGAAGCCATTTTTTGTAGAGAAAAAATGTCTTTGATCTCATTACAGATCAAAGTTGATCATAGCAACGGCTTTTCAGTTTAGTTCAACAAAAACACAAAGCTACTGCACACTGAATGCTCCAGAAAGTGTGATACACTATTTGCTTTCTTAATTTATAACAGTTAATGCCTCATAGTTTGCCTAATACGAATCGAAACCGAAAATGCTTGAAATCATTGCAGCAATAATAATAGTTGGGAAGAAATCCGATCGGACGCTTCATTTTTTCGAATATATCCGTACAAAGAAGAGGAACAGAGTGTTGCTATATTTTATCTATAATTTTGAAAATTTTTAAATATGAATGATAACAATAACTTTTGGACAAATCTGGCAACAATAACTTAAGAGAACGCTAACTACTTCAATAATTTGTTGTTTTTTTTTCGATTTTGTTTTATATGCTTCAATCTCATTAAACTTAAAATTTTTTTGTAAGGATTTTTCGCCCATCCAGACAGACTATGAATAAAAGTTAGACAAAGCTTTTATGTATCATTAGCAATTTATAACCTCATTTGCCAAAACGTTGTGTATTTTTATCGCCACACGTTTAAGTTGGCATTATTCAAAATATGCTGAGAAAAAATTCGAGATGAAAAATTTTAATTTCTCAAAGAAAAAAACGTATGAGAAATTTTTAAAGCGTGATCGAAATTCTCTTCGATCATAGATGTTATTGCATTTTTATGATATATACCGGCGGCAATTGATGAGCGATTTCAAGTGTTGAGTCTATGTGTGTTAAATCATACTAACTTCTCATCTATCAATTGCTATAGATTGGATTGTCTAAAATCAGAAACGGTCACCTCGATGATGAGTGAATTCGCATGGAATCGTGCAGTTTCGCCAGCAATCTATATCCTAACATGGAATGGAATGCTTCGTATGGATGTGACTGCTTCAAAATGCGAGGAAATCGAATTTGATTGGGCCAAATTTGGAGGTTATTTTTTGATTCATAAACTATTTTATGGCTACATTATTTTAGCATTATTGTCATATTTGTACCAATTTACTCTCGTATTACAGATTCTTTTTTTTCAATTTGCGATAAAATCGTGGACAATACGCGAGCACCTTTTTCCCCATCTTACTACGTACGTCTAAAATTGTGATGTAAAATTAATCCGTACTGTTCAAGCTAAGCAATTCAAGATGAGTTTGGAACCAAATGCGGTCTCAAGTTTTGATGTCGAATTATGAAGAAGCTGAGCGGAGAACGCAGAATATGAAATAAACATACAGCATAAAAGAGTGGCTTCTGAATGCTACGATTATATATGTATTGTATAGTTATACCAGTGTGTTTTGTTTTGGAGAAACGGTAGATCTGTCTGGTTCATAAAGAAACTGATATTTGGGATACTATAAATGTTCAGCCATCTCTCGTTCCATCCAGATATCATATTTCGAAGCGATGATGAGCGAATATTAGCAATAAATATTCAAAAGTAAGATTTACATGAACTCATGTTGTTCCACACTCTGCTATCCACTGTACCTTACAGGGGATGGAATTCTTGACTATACAGAAGCATAAAATGAATTTATTTCAGAGAAAGGATTAAAGTCAGTATCTTCGTTCGCAATCGCCGATAAGCTATTCGTTTTTGTGACTTCATCAGAACTTGTCGTTTATGAGTTAAGCTCTGCATCAGCTACTCCTGTACCCGTTCCTGGTGCACCTTTCAAACAAGTACTTGCCGTTAGTCAATCCTCGCAGCCTTACCCGGGTTCGTGTTGCTTAAAACTCTATTTCTCTCCGTTTTCTAGTTTGAACTATATATGAGCTTTAACAGTTAGTAAGTTTTCATCGTGCAAACAACAAGCAACTATAGAAATGTGCAAAATTTCATTGTCAATAACGGCTTTAATAAGCGGCTGTTAAGGATAAGAAAAATAACAAAACCCGTTAGGAAATTTTTCTCGCATCTACTGAATTCAATAACAAATATATCAGCTACACATTTAGTAAATCTATATCCGTTGGGAGATTCCAAAACATTGTGAAATTTTTATGTTTAAATTTGGTTTTCAAATTTTTCAGATCGTTCATGTTTCACACTTCCTGAATCACCCGATATTAAGTTCACAGTGAGAAATGAGGAACGAAGTGGCGCTGTTGTAATGATCAACGAACCACCTTTGCCCAATTCTTGTCCGGTATAAGCAGTTTACAATTTTCGTTTTCTAAACTTTTCAAGAACAAATTTTTTTTAAAATTTTTAAGTTTATTTCTTGGAATTTTTCAATAATTACTTTTTTAATTTTTGAGAAATTAAAAAATAAAAAATTATTTTTAGTGAAAAATTAAAACAATTTTTTCAAAAAAAGTGTACATTAAAAGTTCTGTTGGTAAGCCGTTCTCTTTCTCGGCAAATTATATCGACAAATATGACTTCGAAGAACAGGGAAAAGTTTTGTTTCCGAGAGAGAATCGCGAACGATAAATTTTCGGTTGGAATCTTATGCATAATTCTGCTTTAATGACTTCATCTGCGAATAAAAACTTATGCGGGCACACGCATGAGCCAAAGAATCGAATGCATTGAGTGGGAACGATTAGTCATAGAAACATTAACGTAGAGTACATAGTTTGTTGGCGACTGAAATATCGCTCCTCAATAATTGCCCTCGTAACCTTCACATCAGTGTCTTTTAGGCACTTTTTGGCTGTTACATATGTAACCGGCCGGCAGTAGCTCAGTGGTAGAAACCCCGCCTCGCATGTGGGGAGACCTGGGTTCGATTCCCGGCTGCTTCCCACTATACCACTGACAGCCCAACTAGCGGGTGGTTTTACTAACTAGCTACAAAAGCCAAAGTGATGGCTGTTGCTCGGCGTGCGATTGCCTCAGTAACATCGAGAAATCGCACTGAAGGCCCGAACGGTAAGAACAAGGACAAGAACATATGTAACCATATTAAAAACGATCTAATTTTGCTCATATCTCTTCACATATATTTTTCTAAATGTCCGTAAGGTCTTTCTTAATGTCCTTAATGTCCGTATCGGTCATAATAAACTTGTCCATTCATTCATTCACCCGCGTAAGTTTCCAAATTTTCATTAATACTTTTCAGGAAGTGTCTGTCCCACCAACACAATATGAAATTCATTTCAAGCGAAAAGGATCGGATAAGATTCGTAATGTGCACAGTATCAGTCATGTTGTTCATATCGAAAACGGTGTTCTAGACAAGGAAACAGAGTGAGCGCTCAATTAGTTTTTTCAGCGTAACTAATCTTTGTAACGAATTCCCTTTTTACACTGAAATTGATTGGCGTTGGCGGTTAGGTTTTGTCTTGTTTTTTTCTTCGGACCAAACTTCTGCAACATAAAGTGAGCGGAGATAAAGGAAATGGGAAAGATTGAAACATGACGCTTATCGCAACCTTCCCGCAGGCAATTCTTAGGATTTTGTGGAGCGTTCAGTTTTGGCATTCCCGAATTGGTTGCGCTTTAAATTATAAGGTATATGGCGCTTAACCTCGTAGTGTGAAAAATTAAAGACAAGAATAAAATTTTTTTTCAACCTCTTATTCTTGTGCTTTTAGCAATATTTTTCAGACAATTTTTGAAAAAATTTTGGTCGAAAATTTAAACATTCCCAGGCTACACATACTTTACGGGCAATTTATGAATTCCATCCACACCGATGTAGATTATTGTGAGCATTAAAAAATGCCGAATGTGGATTCATTTTTGGTCGCCAATTTCACTAACTCATATGTAAGGACGTCTCGCCGATTACAGTTATGATGTGACCGTTTCGTGGTTTAATCGATTTTCATCACCTTCACCTCCAAGTGAACCTCAAACATTGCGAACGGGATATGGTTTCCCTTCATCACCACAAGAGCCGGCCGCCTTTGCAATCACTCCTGATACCGTTTTACTGTACTGGAAACTGCCAGTGAAACCGAACGCACCGATACCCGAGATAAAATATCGCGTTAGTTTTTCTTTTCCAACGATAATATGACAGTTCGTTTTTAAATATGGCATCATTCGCTAAAAGACTGAGTTCCGTTCAACGTTCGTATTTTCTGATAACTTAGGCAGGCTTGAGACGTCTTAAATACGCGAAGGCTTGCTATTACTTCAGTCTCATAAAACTGAGCGGAGGCACGCTTACTTTTTTCAAAAACTTTCCAGCAACGCAAATTCTTCATTTCAGTTCAATATATTACCTATTAGATTTCTTTGTTGTCAATTACCACTCGTATAGACACTCATGCAAAAGGAATAGTATATTAGCGTTGGACAGTATTCTCACAACGTTTTTTTTTTGGCGGAACATTCCTAAATACTACTTGTCGTTTCAGATAAGTCAGCTTAGTGCATCACTGACGGCGCCTGCGGCAATTGGAGCACAGCAATTCGAGGGAGCTCGTTACTCATCTTCGCCAACTGATGTCGTTTCTTGTCTGAATAATCCTTGCTCTGCCAAAATTTCCAATTTACGTCCATCTACTGATTATAAGTTTTGGGTAACTTATTACAGTCTATTAAATGTTGACTTGATTGAATTTGGCTTGTTCTTATTTTTAAATCTGATTTCTATGATAAATGAAAATTTTCATATTATTTTTGAAAATTTTTTCATTCTTAGTGCTATCAATATGCAAATGCTTTTGTTCACATTTCGATGACAAACCAAAATTACTTAGCACGCCCCTCGGATCTTTTCATCCCATTATGTTGGGAACTATGCAAAGCGTTAGACTAAATCGAACCGAGTGAAATATATAGGAGCGTTTTTCTTCTAGTTATTTTTTTGTGTTTTTGGAATCTTTCGTTTTAGGTACGAGCGATTCATGAAAGTCATTTGAACACTCAATTCTCCGAAGACTCTGAAGGAGTTTCGGTGGAAACAGCTGCTAGAACGAAGGATATTTGCGGTACGCTTAGGCCAGACAACGTCACAGGCACATCGCTTGTATTGAGATGGAATTCTCTTGAACCCGAAAGTCCGCCTTCGAAGATTTCGATTCAGTATCGCATTGTAATCTTTTAGTTTTTTTAATTTTCACAGGAAAATTTCTTTTTTTTCGATGTAATCGATTCTTTGTGGGAATTTATTTTCTAAAAATCATGATCATTGCGATTGTTAACGCATTGTTACGGCGACGGATTTTCAACTTCTCTTGGCGTCGTGGTCATTTCGGTTTTTAAAAAACCGAAGCGTTTCTTAAAAGCAAATTCTTGAAGCAATAGATTGTTCAAGTTTGCAGAGTCATAATTCAGAGGTTTATTCGGTTTCTTTTGCGTTCTGAATGATAGGGGCGGCAAACATTTCTTAACTTTTCGGTATTCTTAATGACGCACGTTTCAGCTGTGTTCAAAATGCCATTGTCTCATTTCGTTTTTTGCAGAGTGGCGGGGATACGGTTTGGAAGTCACCGTTTAACGCTTCATTCGAATGGTCGACTAAATCGATTGCAATCGTGATCAGCTCTCTACGATCGGCTACCTCTTATGATTATCGATTTGCTGCCGAATATTCCGAATCGTATCATTACGCTAATCGTAATTATCCGTTCACTGAAACGTTCTATCAAACTGCACAACAAATCAAAACGAAGCGTTCGTTTTGTTTATTTTTAAAAATTTTATGCTTTCTCTATGCCTTCCATAGTCTACTAGTCAACGTTAGTCTGTCTATGCTACAGGGATTTTGACAGGAATCACTTTCCAACTTTTTTTTTCACCAATTCTTGGTCGTGGTACCCTTCTATAGAATTTCATTCCTTCACCCCTCCTCCTCATCCCTTCCCCTCCGGCTCCTCGTCGAATTACTAGTCGACTTTTTTTGTCACAGTCTCACCCCATCCAGCCAAATACTTCCCAATTGAGTCTACCGTTACTGATCGTATCCCTTTTATTTAAATGGATACTTTTCATCTCGGCCCAGTAATTTCAGTATGGGATCTCTCTTGACTAGTCGTCGACCAACTTTTTGATCGTTTCCCATCCCAGCTAACTGGCTTCCCGCAGTGTCCTCCCACAGAAAATCGCTACCCACAAAACGCTCATGGCACTATACGTTTATAAACATGAATAACAACTGAGCGCTTTCTGTTTTCCGGCTCCCCTAGAAGTAACCCAGCCCCATAACGACTCGATCCTCTTTTGGCGAAGACTTATATCTTCTGAAAGTCTTTCATTTCGTTCAAATTAGCAAACCAGGCTTTTTTTAGCCGGCACACCATCTGCACCAGCTAGTGTTCGACTGGTTCATGAGAACGACCAGTGGATTGTGAAATGGCAAAAACCACTTAGCGATGGTGGCTCGTCAATCACGTCATATGCCGTTGAGTATAGGTAACGTTCATGCAGTTGTTTCGTTACTCTGAGATGACATTCAAAATTCATTACATCTATTCTTAGTCTATTCAAAATTTTCACCACTTGTTGGCTGACTTAGTAGATTTCTTTGTTTTATGCCTCACTTTATCGTTTAGTTTTTGCTTTAAAGATAGTGCGCCTTATAAATTATGACGGAGTGAATTATATGAGCGGGAACATGGCTATGTTTGCCTTTTTTTTTGTTTTGAGCTATGAAATTCGAAAACGTCGATTCTTTTAGAAGCTATGCTCGCTGTCGGACAAAAGCGCAAGTACGGATCATTTCTTTGCACTTTGCGAACTTCCTTATCTATGCTCTCTTAGCTCTTAACAAGGTGATATGCTTATTACGTAAAATTGATTTCACTTAGAGCGCATAGACTTTGAAAAAAAAATCTTTTTTTTTAAGGCCAAAAGAAGGCGCAGAATGGGAGATTGCTGAACGTGGAATCGAAGATAACAGCTTATGGTGGAAGCCACCTCGAGCTGATTTCTTGTCAGAGGGAGCCGAATTTCGTATACGTGCCGCAAATTCGGAAGGATTCGGCGCGTATGCTTATTCAAAACAACATGAAGGTAGTGCTTTTCATGATTATTTTTTAACGAATGACTCTTATCTGTATCTAGCTCACTTAAGAGATCTTCAAATTTTATGCTTGGACAATTTGGTTTTGCTAATCTCATCCAAGGACTAGGAGGCGGAACGCTGAAATTGTTTGCCCAGCGAGTTATTGATCACATAAGTAGTTTGATAATTTAAAAAAATTTATTGTTAGCGTTTAATGATTCATTAAGGAGAAAACTAAGTGGTTCAAGTTTTAACGGTTCAAGGGGAATCAAAAACAGAGGGTATGTTATTGGCAAGCTTGCTGCCAGGAAATCTTTTTTTTTGCTATGTCTTCTGAATATCAGTTTTCTAAAATCCACAAAAAAAGAGGATATATCATCAAATGTAAGCTTTTTTTAAATGTTACCAATTAGCATCAGAGTTGTTTGATATAGGTCATTAACTTTTGTGAATGTTGTTCACATGCTATATTTTGTTCGTTCAACAAAAATTACTTAAAGGTTCATCTGACGAATCGGAAACTTCTTCTTCTATTTGGGCGCTGATCGCTGGTTTGCTAATCGCTATTGTGATACTAGTCGCCCTAATTGGTGCACTGTTCAGTAAGCTTTATTCTTTATGTTATTCAAAATTTTTTGAAGAACAAATTGCCTCCGCTTTCTTATTGTAGAAATTTCTTTGCCAATCGCTCGTATCAAAAATCGCTAGCTGGTTTCTTTAATAGAATAGATTTACTTTCCTATGTGGTTAATAACATAACGTTACGAGAAAGCAAACTATATGATTGGAGAGCATTCGAGAGTAGGAAACCAATCAGAATGACAAAGTAGGGAACTAATCAGAATGCCGGCATGTTTCTTATCAGTTTGACGATCAGTTAATGAGGTTTCTTCTTTTAGCTGATGCAATTAAAGATTATCATCGTCGATTTTACCATAGCTGTTCATTTATGCTCAGTTCTAATCGTTTCAGTCTATTATCAGCGTGTTGAGAAGAAGACACCGAAAGAGAAGTCACCTGAAATCGGTTTGCAAACTTTCAAAAATGGAACTCAAAACGGAACTCTTCCTGCGCAAATAACCAACGATCTGAAAAGTGAGAGCTTACTGGAATTTGCCGTTGACGAATTTTTGGTAGATTATTTGGTTTCTGCCTAAGAACGGTCAAACCCTTAATTCCTTGGTTTTTGAGGCAAATTGATAGTTATTCCTCACGTTATGGAAAAGTCCTCAAGAAACACTGAACAAATCAAAGGTGGCGCACACGATGATACTTCATCGCCGGAGGTTTTTGCCCTCTTCAGTCCCTTCATCCAGGGGGACATTCAGTTCAGTTGTTTTGAAAAAAGAGTTCCTTGATCTGCGGCTATTCTTGGCTTGGCTATCTTGCTGATTTTCCAATAGGATGATTATGTTTTATCCAATAAACTTTTTCTTGTTTACATCTTGCTGTCTAATGCAAAACTTTTAAAATGTCTTTTAGGTATAACTTTCATTTAACGGTATAATTACCAATTGCCTGTTTTTCTCTTGACGAGCACAACAGCTCGACTGTATCAAGTTACTGAAAAACTGGGCCATCGCCAAATTTTTAGTCGCCAACTCATAAATGCACTTACTGTATTATGATGCAGTAATGTATTTTAGGTATTCCAAGGGTTGAGAAGCGGTACGTCAGCCTTTCACGAATGATTGGTAAAGGTAGTTTTGGTGAGGTTTTCGAGGGTACTGCTTGCGGTCTTCCTCAATCACCCGCCAAAGGAGTTCGTGTGGCGATCAAAGTAAGTTTTCTTCGTATTTCAGCGCACCCCAAACACAACAGTTCATGAAAGTGGGGTCAGCTAACAGCATAACGCTTTATTTCGTTTAGCATTTTATCTTTTTTAAACAAGATGCACAGAAACTACCTCTGTATTAATGATCGATATTAGATCATGTTCAATGGATAAGCATATTCAATGAATTGAGTTTTTTTTTTTCCACCTTTAGGGATATACGACTGCACAAACTTTTCAATTTTCAAGTATCGCATCGTCGTTAATCAACCTGCGTCCGCCATAAAGATAAAGAAAGGTTTAATTACCCAAGTTTGAGCTTGTGGTGCTATGATTATGGCTTTACGAGCCGAAACGTCAGCATAAATATATTATACCATCTTCCTCGACGCATTATATGGTCTCAACGTCAATATCCTTTACGGATAAAGAAAGGAATGGTTTAAACAATAATAAGTTACCAAGCTTTTTCGAAGCAGCTTTACATAAAAGCACATGGTCAGCTTATTCGATCAGAAAACCGCGAGAGACGTTTTAGCGAAAATTAATTGCTTTTTTTTCGCTCCTCGTAATTCGTTTATTTATAGACCCTAAAGAGCGGTTATTCGGAGTCGGATCGATTAAAATTTCTCAAAGAAGCAATTCTCATGAAGTTAGTCGTTTTTAAAATCGTAATTTTGCTCTTTGAACTTGATCTGTGTTCAGTTAGTTACAGTTAATTATAATTAATTACCTGTTCGAGGAAATATCTTTGTGAGCAACTCAACATCTTTTAGTTCTCAATATCTAGTAATTGAAAATTTGCTAAGAAGTTTTCGTTTTATTGAAGAAGCAATTGTAGATTTTTGCAATTTTTATTTTTCATCTGCTCTATTTTTGAACGTTTTTCCTTGTGGTCGATAAAACTGGATGTTTAACTGAACAACAAAACAGTTAAACCATGAAAGTTTAAAAGTATAATGCTGCTTATACAACGATGATTTTCGGAAAATGACTTTAGCTTAATATTCGATCGGTTATCCTTCACTATAGCAGATGTGTTTTTAGTCCATATTTCCTGAACATATCGTTAACTGGCTTTGTTGACGAAATGAAAACAATTTATTTTGCAATTTTTATGCAATGTCATAACTTTTTCACTTACCAGTTCTCTAAAATTTCTTCTCGAGATCCATACCAAACTTTTAGAAAAAATATGTTTGCATTACTAAGCGAAAAGAAATGCAAAAATATATGGCAAGAAAGTTTTGCAAATGCAAATTAATTCATTTTTCTTATGCGATTCTCTGAGCATATCATTATGAACGGTGTTTAGGAACATCGCTTAAAAAAAATTTTCTTTTTTGCTTTTGCCCTGATCAAATTTCTGCTCAAAACAATACCGATCGCAGCGATTGCGAAATTGTCGTTTCGCCTATGCAGTGTATCGCTTCTTCGTTATTTGAACAAATTTGCTTATTTTATACAAATGACATTTTTCTTTGTAGTTTTAAATTTTCTGTGAACTTTGTTGGTCTTCTTCTATCTTTTTTAATGAATATTTTTGATATATGAATATTTATGAATTTTATGAATTCTTCTATTTTAATGAATATTTATG
>JPKZ01002581.1:93062-103087 GCA_000803305.1 Toxocara canis | reverse complement strand
CCGTAAGGTTTATATGAACGATTAGACCAGCTAAAATATAAATTTCCGTTAAGTATTTTATGAAATCGACATTAGCGAATCGTTGGAATCATCTATCACATATATGCTATTAGACAACTTCATTCTTAAGCAAATAGCGTTTTGCTATTCGACGGCATTGTGCTTTCGAAAATGAGACTATTTTTCTCAGTAACAATGGCTGCACATACGGAGTCTTCAAGGAATGCAGAAAAAAGATATATGAAGTCTTCAAGGGATGCAGAATCGTTACTTGAGTGTCATTCATTAGAGGCAAAAATAAGACAAAGTCAAGGATTTTATTATAAGGTACAATAGGCCAGACATGCAAGTCTAAGCGACAGAAATCAGATATCAATTATCCAGCCGGTATTGGTCGTGGAGATTTAAGAAAAGAGATGCGTGATGAAAATCTGAGATCGTTCACTCTTGAACGATGTAAATATTCCAGTGACTCATAAAAGCACCAGAGGAGTCATGTAAAATTTATAAAACTAATATGAGGTAAGGTAACGCATGACGTGTTTTACTTCAACTCACAATATTAGCAACTGTTGCATACTTGATTACTGAAATTTATGGTGTAGCATAGATAGGAGTCGTTGAATGATATTCGTTTTCATGAAAAAAAAAAAATCAAAGTCTAAGCTTAATGTGTCCATCCGCCTTGTACTCCTTAGTACCTTTCATCCCTAAACTATTGGCTTTGCGGCATAAATTGTTTACCCATACAATGTATGCCTTTTACATATATGGTCCCATGCAGTGATGGATCTCCGCTCGTACTACGGATATCGATCTCTGCATCGATCATATATGTAAAAGATATACGCGTAAGATGAGCCATATGTTCATAAAACTATTGCTATGCCTTCGATTTTCTCAAACTGTGTTATTAATTTCAGAAACACCAACACGGCGACTAAATACAACACGTCCGGTTACACGAAATAAACCTCCTGTAGCATTACCGCCACCAATTTTTACAGTGCGTAGTTCGCCATCAATAACACCTCCATCCTCATCACAGAGTGCCTCCTCATCTCAGGACAGTCCATCGATATTCGTTCGACCCGCTAGGGTTAGCCGGGTTTGAAACCTACTACATTTGCTCTGTATTATTCGATTCTATGATCGTTGCAATGAAATTACCATAACAAACGCTAACAATTCTGTTTTTGTTAAGGCAGTAGTAGAAACATTCCAATTAGTCATAATTAACTTATGAGCCTTAATTACTGTTCTAATCTCTCCGTCGATTGCTGAAATTGTCCCCCCCCCCTTTTTTTTTTCATTTTTATGCTCCCAATACAGTGGTTGAGAATAGGCCAGTGGAAAAATTCAGCGCCAACTATTTTCGACCCGCTAGGGTTGGCCGGCTTTGAAACCTACTACATTTGCTTGAGCGGACGATACTGAATGCAAGGTGACTGAAGAGAGGAAGAGCTCAACTGATTTACTAAGTACAATAACCAAACGTTTTTCCTCCTAAAATTGTGAATTATATTCATAATCTGTCCTTTCCATAAGGACACTTTGATTTCTCTCTCCACACCCATTCCCATCTAAAGAATACTAAAAAGGTTACTGGTAGCCTAATGAGGAAACTGGCTGATTAGAACAGGTGGGATCGAACGTCTTATATATGAGTAGGCTCACTGGTGCCATATATGCACTCAACATACGATAAGTTGTTTCTTCTTTCTTCATAGAATTCGGGCAAATTTTCGGAAACTTAAAGCAATTCTAAAAGTTATACTGATGAAGTCCCTGAGCTCGACGTGGACCTATTCTTGTAGAGCTTTGATGTTTATGAAAGAAGGTAGAATCTATGTTACTGTATGTTCTGTGCTAGTTATATCGGTTTGATTGCCTCCAGCTGAAAATTTTAGCGTTTGCTGTGCCGTTCGTTTGCGTATTTGCCTGATATGTACGATATTTATTGCCTAGTGGGATGGCATTGAATTTGCTGGTAAAATGAAACTTCATTTGATGAAGACCGATTCTACGTGGAGGTTTTCAAGACCGCTGGCGATGTTAAAAAGCTACCAGTTGAGCCTTTTTACTTCCGAAATCTCCAAGGCCTTTCACTTGGAGGTTTTCAAGGCTTGTGGAAATGTTGAAGAATTGGTCGTCGATGCTTTCAGAATATTTGGGGACGCCATATGAACGTCTGTTCTTGTTGCATGTTATGTAGCCTCATTGCTATTACGGTGATACTGTGTATTCGATGTGCATACCAGAATGCTCAATGAAATTCGTCTTTCCTACAGAACAATTCAATTCGATCGAGTAGATTCAGCTTATTTTTTTACGTCTACCCAATTCTGGATGTTTTATAGATCATAGTAGTATTGAGGAACTACGAAACGAGGGTAACGATGCCAAAACGGTTGGCTCGATATGTACTATTATTGTTTGATCGCATTCAAATAAAATCTTATATTAGCCTTATCTGCTAAAAGCTTTTTTTATTAGTGAGTAGATACTTGAGATTGAGTGGGATGCCTCATTCTTGCATATCCTTTAGAGAAAAAATTCTTTAAAAATTTTCACTGATTTTAAAACTGGATATCCTTTAAGAAAAATTTGCTGACAGAATTAAAAGTTTATCACTTCTGATGGATTGCTGAATGAGTGAAATGGTAGGGAGGGGAAAACAAATGTGAGGATGAATCGTTAATTAGCATCGTATATTGCACCAATGCGATATATGAGAGGTGTTGAAAATCGAGAATCTTAATGCAGAATTTTATGATGTTACGAACTTCAGTAGGGATTCTGAATGATCATTAACTCACTCGATAAAATTTCGCACGTATTTGGCTTCAGATTACATCAAAGTTGAATTGAATTGGATATCGTAAGACGACTTTATAGAGCTTTCGCTTGTTTATTTTCGCATAAATGATCATATAAAGTATTTGTTTGCCACAATGAATCTTTTCACTAAAACGAAAAAGTTCTTTGGTTTTTGATCATTATTCATTTGCGTATGAGCTTAAAAGAATAGCGAAAATCGCCTTCTATGAGTGCTTTTGAGAATTATGAATTTATGCAGACGAAAGAAGCATAGTTACTTTTGAGTTATCTTTATAAATCATTTTTTAAAATCTATCCAGTTGATATCGCATCAAGACTCTTCCGTTGTCTTCTCGAAAACATTCGGATGTTACGCCTTCAATTGAGAACATGATCATGATCGTTCAATCGCGCGCTCTCTAGCAAATTATGATCATGATCATGATCGTTCAATCGTGCGCTCTCTAGCAAATTATGATCATGATCATGATCGTTCAATCGTGCGCTCTCTAGCAAATTACGATACCCGATAAACGGTGTCACGCATACTCGTATAGACGATACGTGAAAGACGAAATGTACACTGCTGTAAGAGGATACTGAGCATGCATGGAAAAACGATATGATTGTTTAAGATTTGAGCAATAAAATTATTTGCTACAAATTGTCGGCTAAGATTCTCGGGTCCGACACCAATTTTCATCTCATTCATTTACACCATTTTTTTCCGGAATCAAAATTTTTAAGGCGATTTAGTGGCTTAAATTATCGTAACATCTTGAATTCATGCGACCCCTTTAATCCTTCTTCTGAACCTTTACTATCAAGGGGGGGGAGAGTGAATTTTGGGCTGGATGGGTGGGAGCTAGAGAAAGGAAATGGAAAAAAATGATGAGAAAAGAAGGTGAGGACTGGCAAAAAAAATTTAAGAGAAGGGAAGATTGAGTTCGAATGGTTGTGGGCAATTTCATATGTCATTCGCAGGCAGCATTTCATGTCATAAGCTGTGTTTGAAAAGTACTTTATGAAATTGATCATTTTGGCAACTGATGACAAAATTCTTTAAGGAGAGCTGACAAAAAATCTTAATTTCGCGTGTCATCTGCATTCAATACTAAATATGAAATAACCACTGTTTTCTCTCGTTCATTACAAACGCTCAGCTCATCAAACCGTTTAATACTAGCTCAGTGTACTGACAACATATTGAGAAAACCGAGAGCCTTAGACATACACAAACGCTTTCCAAATTAGACTGAACCTTCCATAGAACCATTCCCAGCTGTATATCCCCCTTGAAGGCGTTTCCCACAACAACTACTGTAAAGTGTTTTGATGAAGCCTTTAGGTCGTAAAGTTTGCTTTCTTTACATCGTTTTGAGGGGTTTCCTAATCTCGTTGGTCAAAGACAATTGTATGATTTTTCCAGGAAGTATCTTAGGTGTCTGATGAAAGTCCGAGTGTATCATCGGAGTTGTGAGATGCCGAAAGATTTCGAAACCTTTCCACTTTCTTTGAAGACCATTTCCCACTTTATAAATAACTGATTAGCAGCTATATGAATGAGCACAAATCGCAAATCAACAGTATTAAACGCTGCTCAACATTGATGGCAAACGTGCTAGGCGCGATGTATGTTCGGATATGCGGTTGCATGATGGTCCCTCAAATAAGCATAAACATTTGTGTTTGCGATCTACTACGATCGCTAGGCATAGCAACTATCAGTTGCCAAGTGTGGATACTTGAATTGTACATGAAGCATGGCTTCACATAACAAATTGCAAATGAAGTTGTCTAATTAGCGTATTCGTTTGCAGAGGATTATGTTTGGCCTCTCGTCTCGTATTGTCTTCTATCGACATCGAGTGGAATAAAATTTAATTTCACACTCATGACCATTGCCAAATATCAGAGTATTGGCCATGACCAGTATGATCAGTATCAGAGTAGTGGAATAAAATCATTCGGCGTTTCGTATTCGTAAAAAACGAAACTCTTTCTCACTGAAATTTCACTCCTACTGAAAATTTATTTTCAGCTAGCTTTATATAATAATATATGCCCTTGTAATGATAGAAAATTCAATAAAAAGTTGAACATCTTGGAAATGATTGTTCCGGTTCTCGTATTCTGTAAGTGGGCCATAGGAAGGCAATTTCTTTGAGACAACATTTCATATAGTTACTATTCAATGAAGCTATAGTACCCATTAACAAAAATATGTTATCATGTTTTGTTGTTCCTCTTCCACTTTCTCTTACTGACATTCGGCTATTTTACGGACCATTGTAGACGTTTAGAACCTCATTCGGTCACGAGTAGCTTTTGTGGGCATGCTGATTTAGCTTATCTCAAATTGGTCGTTGTACATCGGTTTGGCCATTTCTCCAACGTTCCTCAATATCTACTCAATTATCCACTGTCGTCTCAACTTTAGAAAACTTGAGTTTCTCAAAGCGTTTTGCATTTTTTGATTAAAGATGACTTGGATTAAGATGTTTCCTATTCGCTATAGTAGTTCATGTTCTTTTTTTTTTCGTTGTTATTATGCCTAGGAAAGGTGGATATAGCCTGATTTTAACCACTACATATGCATTACTCAGTACTGGTTAATTTACTTCCATTTACTGTTTTATTGCTCCCTTGTAGGGGGGGGGGGGGAGATATGATAACGTGCCGCATTCTCACAGTGGACTAGAAAGATTTAGCCATCGTCAAGACGTAAGCTAAAGTTGTCAGTGCAATTTTTATGCAGATCATCAAGGTTCGATTCGTCGATCAAGCGCTTTCTAATTTGCACTCTTCCAAAATTGCCTATGGCTATTGCTGACTCGATCAATTGCAGCGCCGGCAACTGTTCCATATGGTTGATGATAGTTTCGACGTCTTCTAAAGTCGTTAAGTTCACGAATTTTACGTCGTTGATGTGCGAAAACTCGCAAAAATTAGCATTTTATTCAAATTTGTAGGCCTTGTTAAGGCTGAAAAGCAAAAACGCTAAAGAGAACGGAAACATCCCTGCCGGATGCCTACAGAGGTAAATTTCGCTTTTAAGACCCTCTCCCCCATCCAGCGTTCTTTTTGAAACGCTTGATGAAGGTCAATATGACGACTGCTGTTCACTTCCTGTATTTTTAAATACATTCCCAAGCATTCGTTTCCTTCGATCTACAAGTAAATTTCCAACTCAAAGGGGCAATTAATTCTAAAAATTTTACTGCAAAAATTTTTTTTTGCCGTTTTGAGCATCTTATTTCAGTGACCCTATCAAACCCTGCCACCTCATTCCTTTCTCATTTATGTGTCACTCATACTATATGCCCCTCGAACAGACTGAAAAAGGTATATTCAGAAAAGAAAAATTAGTTTCATTGAAAAGTCGTTACGGCAATTTTTCTGATGATGAATTAGCATTGCAAATGAGTGCACATATACACGCACTTTATCGTCTATCAGTGAAGTGCAAATGAGCTCGTATTTCTGAAGTCGGGTGCTAGTGCTTCTCGCAAATAGTTTTCAGCCACGTACATCAATTAAATTCAACTTTCTTCTGAAAACTAGTCTATGAAACTGATGAAATTTTCTGAGCCTCTAAAATTAACTGTTTATTTTCACTGCTTTAAATGTGGCAAAATTATAAGCCCACAAAGCTTTCAGAATGCTGAAAAATGTGGCAGATTTGAATAGAGACTACGTCACGTACGACGATTTCGACCAACAAATGAAAAATGAATGAAATATATTTTGCAAATTTTGGACAAAATAAACGAAATAAATTAAAACTTTTTTTTGAGAGGAATACTCGATTACTATTTCTTTGCAGTAGGTATGCAACATAACAATGAATGATGATCTATTATTTATTAACGAAGCGAAAGCAGAAAAGAAAAAATTTTTAGCAAGGCACTACGCATCATCAATGCACTTGAGATCAATGGGCGAAAAAAAAACGGTGAAAAATACAGTAACTTCTTGAAGCAACATTCTATACACATCAATATAGCACATTTGCAAAATTGTTGATCGATTTGCTGATCGATTTGCTAATCGATTTGCTAATCGATTTGCTGATCGATTTGCGACTAAGACTCTTAAAAATTGTTTCGAAACTTCAGAACACAATGGCTTCAATACGATTTCTGTATGAAACGAGGAGATAAAAATATAGTTACACAAACCCCGTATATGCAATTTTAAAAAAATTTGGTCAGAAAGAACAATAAAGTATGGAAGATTGATTTCTGTATGAAACGAGGAGATAAAAATATAGTTACACAAACCCCGTATATGCAATTTTAAAAAAAATTTGGTCAGAAAGAACAATAAAGTGTGGAAGATTTTTTTTTGAAGAATTACTAATGACTGGAACTTCTTGTATTAAAAAAAACGAACGGTTTCATTAAAGTTAAGATTCGTCCTGATGTAAGAGAGTAGCGTAAATATTTCAATTTTCGGATTATGAAGCGTATTTTTGGATTACTGTATATGAGAACGCAGTTACTTATACAATATAAAACGTATTTTCGCAACAGTTTTTTCTCTAAACAGTTTTGACAAGACCAAGTATACAGTTAGTTATTTTAGAGAGATTTTAGCTCGCTTATAACATTTGATTAGTTTGGATTATTCATTCATATTGAAGCTAGCTGCTAGCTTCAATTCACCATCCACCTCATTATAGTCTTCTCTCTTAATTCAGTCTCTCATTCGATTGACAGGATCTCGTACACGTATCATTCAAACGCAGTTTTCGTCTTAAATTACGGACCCCTCCACCTTCTCTCTGTAGAGCACCTTGAGATGCTACTTGACAGTAAGTTCTTTTTGATTAGATAGCGCTTGATTCATTCTCTTCTCTAGAACCGCAGCTTCACGTGCTCCCCTCATCCCAATACCATCATCAGATTAAGTCTCCATCTGGCTAAATGAAAAGCTGCTTTTCAAAAACTTTAAGCTCGAGGATTTAATTTAAAGACCTGCAAAGACTGCTTCATTAAGCTACGACTGAATACACGCTCAAAATATGCTGAGGTGGTAATGGCGCGTGGTAAACACTATAAGTGTTTCGAAGAAGGATGGCATCCCAAAAGTATCTTAATAATCTGAATAGTCCACTATTTACTTGAATTTTTTTACAACCCCTTTATGTCAGGAGTTTTATTTGGCGGATAAAATGCTCAGCGTCAGACGCTGAAAATAAAAACTCAGCGTTCGCTTAAACGGATACTTTAATTAACGTCTATACACTTCATGCCAATATCTTAAAATAAAGCGTTTTTATGATCGACCAGGTGCATTCTGAGTGGATATACGAATATATACCATACAAAATCACCTGCGAATCGATT
The DNA here is from genome assembly GCA_000803305.1 of Toxocara canis. NCBI lineage: Eukaryota > Metazoa > Nematoda > Chromadorea > Rhabditida > Toxocaridae > Toxocara > Toxocara canis. The sequence goes on along the minus strand of JPKZ01002581.1, from coordinate 94,916 downwards.
CGATCCATGACTTTTAACCATTATTCTTGTTGACGGTTTAACACGTTCAAACTAAAGTGCATGCCAAAATAAAAATCTTTCAGAGAGTGTTTTGCATAATTGGTTGAAAGTCGCTGAGGAAGGTTTAAACGGCTGCTATTAATAATCGACCAGGTGTATATACTTTGTATGAATGAGCGATTATCTTTCAAGAACATCTCTGCAGGTGTCCTTTACTAGTGCCTTCATCTTTGAGCGCTAAATAAACAAGTAAATATAAGAAGGTCGAGTCATGAGAAGTCAGGAAATGTCATAATGTTTCATCATGAATGGCATCTCATAATCGCTATATAGTCGACTGTTCTCATGGTTGATGGTGATTTATGTTTCCTCTACGCACAGATTCACTCTATCGCTACTGTTGATTTTTAGCAATTTATAATCTCGTTTCTTACCTTGTAATGTTAGATAATCCATTTTTTATGCCTGCTTTTCAACAATCTCCGAATCGCGGATTAACAAGAAAAAAAAAAGGTGCAGTAGATACGCTATGTATGATCGGATAGTTCGGCAGGCTGTTTGAGGCAATAGCATTCGAGTAGTTTTAGAGCGGTTGGTAGAAGTCGTTTCTTCATTTGAGGACTATAGAAGATATACAAATAAAAGAGAAGAGCATGATGTGTATATAGAAGAATATGTACAAATAAACTAATTTGCCGCATACCGACGCTCTGAAAAAAAAAATTATCTTGCAATAAGTTTGTCCAATTATCGCTTACTCTGAAAAGAAAAAATTTTATTTTCTGCCATGCTTTTTTTTGCCCAAATTATCGTCCATTTTCTTTAAATCGTTTTCCTTGACAAGGAAAATTCGAATCAGTGAACTATGATGAACATAAAGTGAGAAGAACAAAAAACCAATCTCAATCAATGATTTCTAGACGAAACTTTTAAGGAAAATTTTCTTCGCTAGCTTTTCTTGCAGACAAACATATTTCAACAACGTGAAGCTGACTATTTATTGCTTGAACATTTTTTTTAAAAAAATGAGCAACCATTATTTGGTATTTCTTGAAACCATTGAAAACGATAATTAATCTCTTGAGCTCGATCTATGAAACGAACAAATTTTGACGATATTAACTAAATAAAAGTGGAATACGATTGAAATTGTTACATATTTCGTAAGCTGCATTTAAATAGGGAAAAGTTTGATTAGTATTCGATTTGGCCAACTATTATTGCTAAGCACTGTACCCTTTGACCAGGAGATAGAGCATTTTACAGATAATAAAATGGCCTAAGTTGTTTTTCGAATAATTTGAAGAATTAATATACCTGATTGTCTATCTCGATAACGTGCGTGAATATACGATAGATATAGTTGGGCAAATTGAGTGCAATAAACACCCAGGTGACCACAAGAAGACTTCGAGTCAATTGAAGATCGGCATAACGCAGATTTTTATGATGCCTTTTGCGAACATTTGACGCATCCGCCGATAACGAAAAACGACTACTAAGACGACCGATACTTGACCTAAAGGATATACATAAATTTTTTAGGGAAGCGCAGTAGATGTATTTTGTGAACATGAGAAGAGTATGTGGATAGGTATGCTGGATGAGGTAAGCTGGATGAGGAAAGAGATGATGAACGACTATAAAATCGAATAAGGGACTGTTTGAAAACTGTGGCGATGCAGGCAAAGGAAAGACAGAAGAACAAAAAAACAAAGGAAATTCATATGTGCAAAGAATATGCTTTATTCAACCATAACGCATTTTATACCGATGGGAGCCAACTCTGAAGCGTTTCGTAGTCCGACTCACTTATCGACATTCCTGATCCGATTTTCCCCCACGCCGACCCCC
>JPKZ01002581.1:79341-90133 GCA_000803305.1 Toxocara canis | reverse complement strand
ATCAACTCAACTGGGTTAAGGATAGCCTCAATGGATTTTAATGGTCTTCAAAATAACATACGCCTGAAACTCTCAGGATATTCTTGAACTTCCCAAACAAATTAGCAATTTATCAACTCGGTTAAGGATAGCCTCAATGGATTTTAATGGTCTTCAAAATAACATACGCCTGAAACTCTCAGGATATTCTTGATGAAGACTTCCCAAAATATGTAATTAATTTAGGTGTTTGACGGGCTGCCAGCTGTTAGACAGCCCTTGAAAATTCCGAAATTTGTGAAAATTCCTAAAAAAACTTTAGAAATTTCCAGGAAAAATCTTCCAGATTACATGAAATTTCTGGCACCTTCATTATCTTCGAAAAACTTTAGTCTCTTTTGTGAAATATTCGCATAGCTTAGTATTTTTCTTAGCACTAAAATTGTCACCAGCAAAATTTCGGTGAAGAAGTGACCATATCTGTAAAGTTGTTCAAACTTTCGCGTTTCTCAACTTTTTTTTTTGAAAATTACGACTCGCATAAATTTTCAAACGTTTAAGGAAGGATACTTTTGTATAGTTCAGATAGACAGAGATACACTGAAGTTATTCTTAAGGTGCAGTAGATGACTTTCATCAATAGCATTACAGTGAACGGAACTACTATTGAGATAAGCACAAATAGATGTGCCTTACCTAGAATAGTGGATGTGGAAAGGGTGAAATGATTTGCGCAATATGACTCCGACCGAAGCTTTAATTCACTAATTAAGTTAGGTCAATTATCTCAGTAATTTTTAATATAATTCTTTTTAAAGAGTCCTTTTTAAGTAATAAATCGAATGCAGCATGCTTTCCACAGCTCACAAAATCCTCATCATATAAGCATCAGAAAAAGCATTTTTCGCTAAGCTGATTTCATGCTTACTTTTACACTCGAAGTGCTTGCCTTTTTTTCGTATAAATAAAAATTGCTGTGATATCGGTGACGCATAGAATTAAAATTTCTTTACAAATGACCTATTTTGTGAAAGAGATAGTCTATGGCGAATTAAAAAAAATAGGTATTCACAACAAGACTCTCGAATAGTGCGATATTTAGCTTTTGCATTGAAAACAAATTTCTTCATTTCAAAACACTCTGTATTATTAGCAGGACAAAGAGAGGAACACTTTTTTTCTTAGTAGAACAACTGATTTTGATGGGTCCGTTTGGATCAGCAAAAATACTGTCAGCGACGTTGAGACGACCATATTGTGGGCGTTTTAGGCGCTTTGGGAGTGGGGATTAGCTTAAATACCCATAAATGCACATGCAAATCAGTGTGTTGCCTTCGCTTTGCTATCATGACCAACAAAAGCTGCCGTCAAAAAATCTCTCGCTTAGAGAAGCTCATGACGAGGGAGTGCTAACGAGTAACGCAAACAACTGCCAAAGATTATCGCCATTATGCAACTGTAGTTGCATGTGCACTTTTTCATAGGCGAAACGTGGGTATTATCTCGAGCTGGTGATAGTTAGCATATAGGTTAGTGTGAGGAACCAATCTTTGCGTGTATTTTATAAAACGTTTTGTGAAAACAGATAAGTAGTTCCTCTTTCAGCGACTCTAAATTCATCCCTCAGAAAGAAATAAAAAATTTAAGCCAATGTAACGTAAGGAACGAAATTAAATGTGGTAGAACTTCTCTTATGGGGTAATAAAAACTTACATACCTCGCTACACTTGCCGGTTTCAGTGTGGTTGGCGGTAATGCCGAATTCGTTAGCAAATCGGCTGTGTTGAACGAAACAGTTGGTGACGATGGTATTCTTTTTAAATGGGACTGTAATCGAAGAACAACGAACAAATTCGAAATGAGGATTATACCTGATGGAAGTCCCATACAGAAAACCGTTTCCACCGTATTCATCACCTGAACAATTACTTTTACCTTACGTTCGATCGATAACAAGAAGGGAAACGAAAGTCGATAGGATATTTTTGTGCCAACTGTTCTTAGAGCAATAAAAGAATTGTTTATGATAGTTTTTCCGAATAGACATTGAGATTTCGTTGTTTACTTCATTGGCGCTTATCATTATTTTCTTTAAAGGTTGCATATTATCTACTCTTGCATATAGTGTTATCACGTGTTATCACGCAAGAAATCAGGCGAAATCCATTTAGATGGAATCCGTCGAGAGGTCTGTATTGTTGTGCATCTTGCATTGATCGTTCGTTTTAATTCAGTAACAACTGAGGTTGCACTCGGCGCAAATTCTGCTTGTATGCCTCTTCCCTACCCTTGCAGCTAGTCACCTAACAGCAATTAAAGTTTTAAAGAAAATTAGGTGACAATTAAAGTGGAAAGATCGGAAAGATATGGAAAGATCGCTCGGGCCTTCCAGTATAGAAATATACCCTAAAGGCAGCTTTGAACGGTACCTTCAGTATAGAAATACACCCTAAAGGCAGCTTTGAACAGTACCCTACAGTATAGAAATGTACCCTAAAGGCAGCTTTGAACGGTACCTTCCAGGTGGGAAGTATACCCTAAAGGCAGCTTCGAACGGTACTTTTTCATTCGAGTTATTCGCACATTTGCAAAATGGTTGGCTATTACGATCAGTTTATGGTTATTTACCGCATAACCTCGAATAAAAGCGCCAGCGTTTAGTGCTCGCATTTGCTTTCGCATTGTTGGAATGATTTTATTGGAAGCTGCTAGTTGCATTATTATTTATTTGGCAGTTATGAAATTAGAGCAGATTTTCGTGTAGTATAGGTAAGTATAATCATTTTTGTAAATCAGTTGTCTTCGAAAAACAGGTGTCTTGTTCTTATGATGGTATGCTAATATAGAAGGACAGTGCAGGGAAATGCATGACTATTTCTAGCCATTTCATCCCGGCCTCATAATTAGTTAAGCTCACTTAGCTTGAGCTCAAGTGGGGGGTGTTTATCGCCAGCAACGTTTTTGAAGGCCGATTTTAGCCATGCGATTGCAGAAGTTGTTTCTTCAAAAAAAAATCATTTCTTATGGTTCCTACTTTTAGTCCGTTCGTTGTTCCTCATGGTTCGATCTAGCGAAAAAATTGAAAAGACTCACAGAGCTCGAGATCATGATACCCATAGGCGATTCTATAAGCCTAAGTGATAAGTTCTTTCTTTGTAGGTCGTCGATTTTTCGTGGGACTCAAACGGATGCTTACTGAAGTGCTTTTGCACAGATTCTATTACTCTCGTGGACAAGGATGAACCGTAATCGAATCAAAAGAACGAAAACTTTTTATAGTCTTATCAAAAAACTGAATCGCCTGTGTGTTTTGAAAGCTTTTTTATGTACTTGATGAGCGACATAAAAATTTCCTTAACATCTCTGCAATCATAACAAATTAAAAACATAAAGCACCTGTCATATGTATAAGGCACTTACGTGTAAAGAAAGGTAACGTGCGTGAAAGAGGAGCAAGGCAAATCAAATGTTCTTATTCTTATTCTGACAGCTCTGGCCTTCAGTGCGATGTCTCGATATTACTGAGGCAATCGCACGCCGTGCAACAGCCATTCCTTTGGCTGTTTTAGCTTGTTGTTAAGTACTACCCGCTAGCTGGGCTGTCAGTGGTATGGTGAGAAGCAGCCGGGAATCGAACCCAGGTCTTCCCGCCTGCGAAGCGGGGGTTCTATCACTGAGCTACTGCATCCCTCAGGCTGCTAAAGTAATAAAGAAAATTATTTTGCTCAAATCGACTATTTGAATAAATAGTACACAGTGACTAGTACGTAAACCATCATTTGCGATCAAAAATCTCGAAGTTAGCGAGAAATTTTTTATTCATCTTTATAAAGTAAATAAATTTCTCAAAGCGATCATTCACTAGCGCTCTTCGTTCACGAGATGGTTATGAGTGATATATTTTAATGAGCAAAAGATTGTGACCTACTTTGTGACCTATTTGACCTATGTGAGCTATGTGACCTATGTGACCTATTCGCACACTATTTTAAGGTGAACGAAAATTTAGTTATTCTAACCGCATAAAGAAACTCGTATTCAGGTAGAATATCGCAATCGCCCATTTCGTTTACATTCGCCACAAAGAGTATCCACGAATTGAAGAGAAATGATGCGATCAAAAGTACTCCACAATGCCGTTGGGCTTTCGCCTTATTCATTGCTCTCCTTAAAACATAGGATTTCATTTCGAACGAGACTAACCCAAGTAATCATTTATCTTATTATTTATCATTTATCTTTTTGTTTAATTCCTTATTAAAGTTCTCCGTTGGTCACAAAATCCTTCAAAAACATGGGCAACCCGCTTGATCAGGTCCTAGAAATTCCATGATATATAGTTCTCAGATGTTTCACGGCGAATTTTAAAGTAGTATATATTCATTAGGTGTTTTACAGTAAACGCTCATGCCTCATACAATATGTCAGGGTACCTAATATTAACTGCAGTCAGGGTATTTTGCTTTAAAAGATCGCTAAACTCGAAACCTACAAATTCAACACACCAAATCGTGAAACGTTGGTTGACATGAGAGTGCATTTGCTTGTGAAAATCTGAATGCTCACTTAAAAATTACTCGAAGTATGAAACAATGTTTGCAAACTAAACACAGTTTAGAATGCTCAATTTGGATCGCTCATTTTTTTTAAAAAAACGTGCTAAGGTCAGTAATTGCCTCTAAATCACTAATTGCTGGAATTACTGACCAGATACGAACAAATGCTAATTGCTGTAAATTACTGCATAAGTGATTTGAGGTACGAAAAAATGATAAAAAAGAATTACGGCTGACGCGCTTCATCTCATAGTTATATTCAAGCTAGTACACCAAACCTCATTGTTGCAGCTTTCTATCGCGTTGTGCACTTAGTAACGACGATCGCTTCCTGAATATTCTAAAAATCTTGCATCTCGTGCACAACCTGATATAGGCAATTTTGTAGAGATATTAACTGGAAAAAGACCCTCAACGTCGGGTACTCTCACCGCTTATTTTTCTCAATTCACAAATTGGTTAGCTAGCGGAAGTGCTCTAAAACAATAGGCTACGGGTACCAGCTTGTAGAATTATGTTAGAGAATTCACGCAGCTTATAGAGGCATCAAGATGCATGCTTGAAGTCCAATCCCAGCTGTCGCCCTTATCACTAAGTCATACGTTCCTAGTATGCTTTTTTCACGTTTGTCGAAAATTCTATGACTGAACATAAGAACAGCAAAAAAAACGAACGATGCCCTGTAGAGGAGAATGAGTCGTTCAAATCCCACCAATACGATCAACCAAACGGATGAGAAGTCGCAGAAGTGTGCCACAAATGTGAGTAATTTACAAAGAATTGCTGAACGATACCTCAGTAAGCCTTCCTGGAATACAGCGAATCTTATTCAACTTTGATATTTGCATTAATAAAGAAATTTTTTGCCAATCGAGAGTTCCGGTAAACGGTAATTATAAATAATTATAAATTTTTTATAAACTGTATCTATTCAACCAGTCGCTCGACTTTTGATTTCCATAATAGATCTGCGTCCATGAAAAAAATATTCATAAAATATGGCTAAATTTGTAAAGTATCCATATGGCTGGACGCATCCATCAACGGATGGACGATCGATTGTTTTGGCACAAAGATGAAGCTAAACGAAAAATGCCCAATGAAAAGTGCTAAACAAGAATAAGATGAAGATATTTTTCAAGGCAAAAAGCAACTTTTCAATTTCAGCGTTTGAAATGACTCCATGAGCTTTTATGCCCCTCTCAATTCCTTGCAAAATAAACGCTCTTTGAAGTCTGAATCCAGAAAATCCAGAAAATCCGGAAAATCTGCTCCAGAAGAACAACCTTTTCATATAAACAATCGTTTGCGGCTAAAATGCAGCAAATGCAATATTGCAGTACAATATATGAAAATCATTCGCTCTCGAAAATGTCAATTTCACTGAACCGAAGATCGAAGCGCATCTTACGTAGAGCACCATGAAAACTTGCCTACTTGCCAACATAAAGGTAACTTCCATTTGATAAGTCGAGTTTTTGTTTAGCTACATGATCATTAGCATATTCAAAAAAAAAGTATGCGACTGCCTAGTTATGAATAATAGATTTCTTTGTTGTGTTGTTGCAGGGTATTGTTTGCTTGCCGAACGAAAATAAATAGTATACGATTGAAGCTACAGCGATTGCAGTTAATAGTACCTATAGCGTGTCACTTGAAGGATTCCTTTACTGGACGTTTCGTTATCATATGCCATCACTTCTAGGATAGCAAGTAATCTTCACGGGGAATGAGGTGGCATATTTTTGCGTTCTATGCGAGCAAATTTCGGAGGATTTTTTTGGCGGAAAGGCTAATGTATCGCAAATAATTCACATAGGTTTTACTCGCTGTTTGAAGCCAACTTTCAATTTAATTTTATTTCCATAAAATCCTTTTTAAATTTTCACAAAAATATTTCATCCCATTTGTAAGTCCATGTATACTGAATTTGTTCTCGAATTTTTGCATAACCCAAACGCAGAGATAAAAATCTCTTCATTAAGATGATGCTAGCTCATTTCACATTACTAGTGCGCAGCATTTTCCTTACTCTGTTACGTGGATGGTATCGTAACGTCGAAGAAATTTTTTTTGCCACTTGAAAAAAATTTTTTTCGAAAAAATTTTGAAAAAATTTCGAAAAAATTTTTTTCGTGGACCTAGTTTTGCAATAATCATGATTATACCGCCAACTACCATAATGTGCATTACGCAAGAGGGACCTTCTTATCGTCAATCAAATAGCCGAAAAATGTAAAATGTATTCAAGATTCGCTTACCTCTTCCAACCAAAAAGTGAATAATGATATGAGAAAGAGACTGCTCATAGCTGAAAGAGTTAGCAGATAGACGTTGGATGGTAACTTGCGAAGTATGCGATTAGATCTGAAAAGCGAACCGATCAGGAGAGCTGATCAGAACAAGAAAGCTACTAAAACCGCAAACTATCTTTTTGAGCACAGCTTTGGTTTGCCATCAAGCTATAAAAAAATGTGATAATAGAAGATGTTCAGTGGATTTAGTAGTAAAAGCTTTATTCGAATATAGCGCACGTAGTCATTTAATATCACTTCAATTAGAGTTTCTTTTTGAGATATCATTTCTTTCTGAATCTTGATTTTTTATTGATGTTGAAGAGATTATTAAACTTTGTTGGTTTCTTTGTTATACGACCAGTTCTCCCCTCCCCCCTTCCCCCTCCCTAGCCCCTAATTCTTGAGTAGCATGCACTCGTTATATGAAAGTGCTTCAACGGTTCTCTATCAAACGCTAATTAGTCCCACAGGGAATTCGTTAGACCGTTCAAATTTTCCAAACACGGTTCGTATTGCCGAGGAATTTGAATACGACGAAACTAATTCGATTTCGTATTTTACAGCTGCGCCATCTTTTTCCACGTATCTCTGACGAAATGTTGGCGACGGATAGACATCATTACGCCCACCTCTTCCGCCCAGTTCTTGAGCAATGGGAGGAGAGAAGGCGAGTAGTTGGAAGTTGCAGCCAAATTTTGAGTTAAATCGTAACTCGCATGAAAAATTTTAAAAAAATCGTAAGAAGGAGATGGAACAGATTAAAAAAAATAAAGAAGTCCAAGAACATTAAAAGCAAGATCGTAAACCAATATAAGTGGAATTTGAAGTCGCGATCTGATTCGGAGGTTGGGATATTGAGCTCCAGTGCCAGCTTATAAACTACAATAGCTTCTGTATGAAATTTTGAGGCCATTTTTTCTCCTAATAACCTCCCATAGGTCACCTCTTACAAATTCTCAGAGATGTCACACCACTTTCATGTTGATTTTTGAAAAGCCGCTTTTAAAGCCATTCATTTTATCACGATATCCAATACTAAAACAGTTAGGATGAGTAGTGTGGAATAGTAAGTCATTCGCTGACCGTTGTCGTCCTATTGTTGATCTCCATGCGAAGTCATTTCCAACTTCTTGATCATCATATTTTTCGTCAAGCTGAATAGCTTAACCACTCTATGTATTTCAACATGAATCTCGTTTGCTTGTTATTTTGCACCGTATTTCTACGTCCAGTTGCTATACTTCTCTGTGAACCCTTTTCTTTAATCCACTAAATTCCGATGGCTTTTTATATCATCAGCTGTATATCACATGAGCTTGCAAAGTCAGTTATTGTGGCGGTGCGCAAATCGACGAATGCTATCGGTTTGCATGAGTTTTTAGAAGTTTATTGCGTGAACTCATTAGAACTCTTCACTCATTAGAACCCTCAGAATTCGAAAATGAGAGGACAATTTTATTTCGGATCGTCCCAACATATTATATGGTGAAAAATTGCCTCCCAAGTAAGCACTTTTAATCCAGTGCAAAAATTGAAGCGTTGAATTATAGATCAAAACTCTCATTAAAATCACTAACAACGACTAAGTTATTAAACAAAGTTTTGCATATGTATGGAGAACAAAAATCGGAGTCATCATTATACACTTCTTTTTAACAAGCTGCTCCTAAATAACACAAATATGATCGGTTCCGATTCAGCTAAAACTCATCCATAGATATAACATCTATCCTACTGGCCGTATACCTATAACAACTTCGGCTAGTTTTTTAAATGGATGACATATGTTTTTTTGTATCATAGCGTTGAATGTTCACGTTATCGGATTTTTCAATCGGTTTTGTGCTTTTAAAAGGTGGCAGAATTTATTCGATTTTTTTCTTTTAGAAATTTACCGTTTAGATTAGTGCATATTTAGTGCATTAACAGACGATATAAAATGGTTCTTTGCTTATGTGTCCAGCTTGAAACTCGTCAATTGATAATTATTGCTCGAAAAAAATAGTCTGATTCAAAGACAACAACTATTATGCTAACGTCATAGATAAAGTGTTTCCGTATATAACTTAGAACTATCTTAAAAATCCGTTCTGTTGTTATCGCTTGTCATGTACAATTCGGTCTAATATTCCTCCTACTCAGTAACTGCTAATTGCAAATGAGTAAATTAATTATGCATTTAATTGTACGCTTTCTAGGCATGGAGCTACTCCGTATGTAAAAGCGAACCTGTCTATATTATACGACACTCAACAATTAGAGCGCATACATTCAGAATGGATAAGAATAGCGTACCCAATCCAGATTTTATTAGAATTTCGCAAATTTTTTTCATTAGAAATTTAATAAAATCGAAAGAGGAATTATGAGCGCAATTTTCACTTTCAGCGGTTTCTTTACCGTATATCGCATAGAAGTGTATGAACTCATAATGATATATATTTGTATTGCAGATCAATTTATTGCATAATGCTGCTTGCAGTCGACCACCTATTTACAGTACTTGTCAATTTTGCAACTCTCTTTCGAACAGAAACATCAGCTAATCCAGTCAACCATGATTAAATTTTAGCTTTTGCAAATTTTTCGACGGTTTGGAATGGAATGGAATGTAATCGAATCGAATCGAATCGAATCGAATCGAATATTTTATTTAGTCGATAGGCAAAGACTTCGACGGTTTCAAAGTGAGATGGTGAAAGTGTGCGGCTAAAGTAATGACCAAAATGTGTTGAGCGCATTTTTTTTCATGTAGAATACTGAAAGCAAGAGCAAATGGTATATTCGGATCAAATTAATAAAGAAACTGTGAACAAATTCAATTTTTCTTCCATAAAATCCCCTAAAGTGCCATTCGGATAATAAATTGCCCGAAACGAAATTTCATTGAAATGAATTTTGTGCTATTTCTTCAAAGCAAATTTCTACTGTTTTTTTTTAAACTAAACTTTTAAGCAATTTGTATCTTATAATTGCATTCTGTATTTAAATGAAGAAAATTTTCTTACGAAATTTTGTGCTTAAAGATTTGCTACGATTGCAATAAGTCTTCGATTGAACCGAATTACACAATCCGATTTAAAGAGATCTTAGCTGTTATAAGAAATGGTGTTATAGCCAATTTTCGGTGTTAAACATTACTGTGTTTCAAAATGTTTTGGAAACACCATTTGTCGTCACATTTATGCCAATGCAATTTACGAAGTCGATAGTATAAGTCAACACAACTTGCGCCATTAGTTGGAATGTTGGGAAACAACAGGATGCTGTTAGACGACTTCTGCTCAATTATGTGTCAAAATATCACTAAGCTCACTCGATCAAGTATGTGATCTCGAAATGAAAGATATATTTGAACTGCAGGCTCGTGTTTGTTGTAAAGCTTATTTAGCTCGGTAAATTTTCTGGACTTGTAGCAAGTATTTTATTTGTGAAACAGTATTCGGCTAAAGTGGCAAAAAGTTGGAGTTTAAAATGTTTGAAGTTTAGATCACTCTTAAGCTGTTCAGCTGATTGTTTTCTTCTTGAAGAGCCAGCAATTCCATTACGCTGAAGGCTAATTAAACTTTTTCTCCATCGAGTTTTATAATTAGAAGTAGCAATTCATGTTTACGGTCCTACTTGCTTGTTCACATTAAAAATAACGCTTCTAACAAATTACAATACGAACTTTTAGAACGGTATAAGAAACGGAAAAAAAGAGTGGAAACATCAATAGTTGGAAGTTATATATTACTGTGGAATTTGCAAACTTTCATGAATGAATGCTACAAATTATCAATGTTAGTAACTTTCATACACTTCTGCTTCCATATGCGATCGACAACAGACTATAATGTCAACTGTAAAATTTTTTCGGAATGAGTCGGAATAGTAGTGCAAGAGATGGCATAATCTGAGATTAGAATCATTGGTGATTTTGAACAGAACGGATAGACGTGAAAAAGGGAATGGAGAAAC
>JPKZ01002581.1:62255-79297 GCA_000803305.1 Toxocara canis | reverse complement strand
GGGGAATAGTTTCAGTACGAGCAGGTAACATAGACAATCTCTGGTGTTGACTGTTAGGTTACCAATAATGCCATTTTCAGTTGTTGCTCGCTTCGGCGCGTCATTTCGGAGCCGAGTGAGAAAACATCCCAAGATTCTGTGCGCCTTTTGTAGATTTACGTCTTCTTCTGCTGTTTCATGCTCTTAACTGTTGTCGAAGAAATGAAAAATCGAACTTCCCGTGTAACTATGCTTCAAGAGCTCAAATTTCAAAGTTCAGGAGTGGATTCGACATTTCAGAATGTTAAGGCAACTAGGGGAGAAAAATCATCTAAAGGGTTCGTCGATGCTTCGTTGAAATGTTGTTCATTGGTGATTCGAGAAGCTACGTTAAAGAGTTATGGAGGCAGAGGGAACGTCGACCATGCCAGCGATCGTTTGCCAGTATGCCAAAAAAGCCTGATGAGAAGGGATGTTGGTGGCGACCCGAAGAAATCAGCTGAACCACAAACACGAGCTTTTGGAAATTTCAGACAACTGGTTTCCAGAAAGATGAAAACAACAAGAAATGTGAAGGAAATGGTTGCGTGGGTCTCACATGGACTCAAGAAAGGTCAGATGAAGGCATGCTTGAACTTCTGCTCATCGTTGCTCATTCTTTACCAAAACAATAAGTTATCCAACCGATTGGTCATCTAGGAATGAAGTACGCTGTCTGTGACAGCGTACATGAAAGGTGTGCATAACTGTTGCATAAGAGTGAAGCATTAAAGCAAATTATTAAAGCTAGCTTTCCACTCTGAAAACAATACTAATTGTTTAGTGGATAGCCGAAAGCGTAATCCAGTGTAAGCTTTGCAAGCTGACGAAACGAACAAAGCAGATACTTTTTGTTGTTCGCTGAACCTAGTTCGTCGAAAACTGTCTCAGCAAAATGAGTTATTAGTGAATCGAAAGGAAAAGGTCGTCTTCTTATGAGCGAATTCGTCGCTATACGAAACGTTTCCATACTGCATGAGCTTGGAGGCATTGAAGCTACCCGGCAGCGGCCATAGTCTCGCCGCAATGGTTTCTTTCACAAATTGTCATTTCTTTTGGGACTGGATAGCTTTCTAGGCAAGCAGCGCTTCGATTAATAAATATGCTCCGAAAACGCTTTCGGGAGCTTTTGCGTAATAGCACATATGGCAGAGTTATTTTTAAAGTAATGTTTTTTTTTCTTTTAAAATCTGCACCTTATCGGCATAAGAGTGTCGATTGCAATGATGTTTATTTGGAATTGTTATATTAGTTTTGAAGCAAACAACAAATTGTACTTTGAATTTTTCGTAACATTCCGATCAGAAATTTCGTAGCAAACAAGCAGGAGATACTTTGTTTTTTGCTAGCAACTTTAGCCATGACAGAAAGCGCACTTATAGTTCACTACCTCTGCGCAACATTCATTTTAAAAATTGCCCTAGTAATTAACGTTGAAAGCTTTGAAATTGTCTCGTGATTTAATGATCCGATAGCGATCATCTTTATTGAACGTCTCGTTATCGATAGACCGATATGCAATTGGGAATGATGAAATGCAGAGACATCTGGTCAAAGATCTGTGCCCTTTCAAAAATTAATTTCGAAATACACGACTTCATTTTGCTGCATAATTAATATCGGAACTAACTTTAAAACCATGCCCGTATTCTATAAACGATGCATGAATACGAGAATTTCATTTTTCCGCATCGCCTCATTTGTTTCGCCTTCATATTACATGCTATCCATTCACCAGTGAGCTTGAATGATATCCTCCTTGTATAGCTAATGAGAGTCATGAGATTTGCAAAGCTGTTATTTTCATATCTCCGCACAAACGCTCGGTTATGGACGATCAATATAAATGCAAAATTGCACAAACCTCAATGCCATCTAATTATTTGCGCTTCTAAAAGTGTCAAATTAAGCTGCTTGTAAGAGAGTAGGCGAAATCAATATGCAATATGTTTTTTTTCTGCAGCGCACAAACGCTCGGTTATGGACGATCAATATAAATGCAAAATTGCACAAACCTCATTGCCATCTAATTATTTGCGCTTCTAAAAGTGTCAAATTAAGCTGCTTGTAAGAGAGTAGGCGAAATCAATATGCAATATGTTTTTTTTTTCTGCACTGATTTAAAGAGCAGCAACCAGCTAATCATTCCCTTTAGAAAGATTTCTCACTTCTTGATGGGATATGCAATTTTGTAGAATGACAGGTGTGAAGCGTTGACGATCATAAAGTATTTTAAGATTCACAATAAATTTTTGCGTTTGCAATGAATATTCTGCCTAAGCATCACACTTCTTCGAGATTTGAATGGATAGAAGGTATGCAATATCAATCGCATCCCATCCACCTATCTATTGGGGAGTCAATTGCAAATTTCAGAGCTCTTCAGCAGTGAACTGCACCGAACGCGTTAGTATACATGGGAAGAGATCGCAACTTTCCGGAGTTATTCGTGAATGTCCGGAGACCTCAGAAATTTCAAAAAAATTTTGTTCAAAATATAAAATTTTCGGCCAATTCCTAGCCACTTCAATTACTTGACATAAAAACCCTTTTGTGGTTTATTTTCGTAGTTAAGTTCTTTCTTTGGCTCGAAAATCGTAACGCACAAAATTTGGTGAGCCAAAGTTAATCAAGAAAAATATTCAAAAATTCGGAGACGACCAGATGAGTGTACGATTGCTTTCATTATGCACTTTTCATGGTTTGTATATAATTTACAGAAGCGATTGATGTGATCAGTAGAAGAGTTAAAGCACAATTCGTTCTAACCTTTTGGCTTACATACATACCTTCACGGTGGTTTATACCTCATTCCATTTAAATAGTAAACGATAAACAATTTAGAAATATTGAAAATTCCATACTTCATGGGAATTTCTTCAACGATCGTGAGAATGTTAGTTCGTAGTATACGATTTGCGCTATTCGAATGGTTTAAGAAACACGAAAAAACCTAATTTCATGTTTTTCTTACAAATCGAATCTTATTTTAGCACGTAAACAAACCCACTATGAACCACCACATTCAACAAACACAACTTTGGTTGAGCACTGATCTACAACAAAGAACGCACACAATTGAGACGAATAGCAAACTCAAAGTCAACTTTATGAAAATAATGACCGAAAAGAACATAAATATTGTTGCCTTTCATTTCATCTGGTCTAAAGCTTTTCACATTGCAGATGAAGTATGCATTTTTTTAAAAAAAAGAAAGTAGTCTTAGCACCAAAAGACCATCGGCTTCTCACCTAGATTTGGAACGATTTGGAACGAAAAGGGCAATTAATGTTCCACTTGTAGACTCAGGTATACTATTTATGATTACTGGCTCATACAAATCTTAATGCTGTTTTATTTGATAGCATAAAACATGATGAAGTTTTCTAGTTGTGTCGATCTTTAAGATGCTTATTTGTTGAAAGCTTTCTTCACATAATCATACGACATATTACATTGAGTTAATTCCAAGTTATTCGAATCGATATAAGGACAATAACTTCTAACTTCAACGATCAATTTGTATTTCTCGAGCTGCTCTAGGTTCATATTTATGAATCGTTGAAAGTGTAAGATCAAGAAAAATACTGACCATGTTAATTTTTGATTCAATACTCTCTCAAAAGCGCTGCCCAAATCCCGCATTTAACTAATCATTTCTTCGAAACTAGTTCTTTGGGAATAAAAGGACGAATGAAAAGGATGAATAGAAGAGAGAGCGCCAGCAGAAGCACAACAAAAGATTGATTCAGAACTCTTTCGGGTGTGGTTCCGTTGATGCTTACACTATTAGCTGCTTTCAATGGTGATCTTTGACAATTCATGGCTAATTGAATTTGTCTATGCATTGTCCGTTCGGCCATATATCTCAAGAGAAAGCAAATTCAAATTTATCCATTAACTTATTTGTTTAGTAAAACAAAAGCGTTGAAATGAACCCACGAAAGGATTGGTATTCGATTTTTAGTGAGATATTCAAAAAGTTTAGTGCAAATTATGAGATGAAGATTTACATTTAAAAAAAGAGAACAAAAGCCGGTTACGAACGAAAAAAAAAGAAGAGTTAATAAAAGAGAAAAATAGAATACCTTATAAGAACCCAGACCATACTATTGCCGGTAAGTCCGATGACAATACAGAGTAACATGTAGAAATAATAGAAAGTTGCCATTATCGCAATCGACGAATCGTCATCTTCTATCATTTCAACATTAATATCCGACAGTTGAGGTGCTGGTGAACTGGTGCTCATTTCTCCTACTCTAAAAAAAAAGTTATCGATTTATAGAGAGAATTTTTTCCGATCATCCGAAAGCCATGTGCATTCAACATAACGTCCGTTTTATGCACAAATCGAGCAGATCAATGAAAACAGTTGCATGAAAAAAAGGTCATGAAAGTGGCCACATTTTAAACATAAGACAAGCAAAATAAAAAGCTCAGTAAAAAGAAAACATGAAAATGGCTAGCGAAATACTCTCATATTAGTTATTTGGTAGAGTAGCGACCTTTGAAATGAAAAGTTAGGGGATCGAGTATCGTTAGTGAAAAATTTTTTACACTCGGGACCGTAGAAATTATTGTTTCTGTCACTGAAAGAGTTTGCACAACAACTGTTGTCTTGAAAGACTGAGATAAACTGAAATCAAAAAAACGAGTTCATCAAAGAAGTAATGTTCGTTGACAACGGCACAAGTAAAGTGTACTTGACAAGCATCCTAACAAACAATACGATTTTTCCGTTACATCGTGTCTGGCATGATTCAAACACTTTCTGGAATAAGTACACCGATCGTTAATTTTTGTAGCCATATCAAATCAAAGACGTATGACCCGCATTGACAAATTATGCACACGGTCCGCGTTTTATGCAAGGCTATACATAAAACAAACTGCTCTGTAACACAACTTTGTGGTAGAAATGCACTGTACATCCTCCAATGATCAGGGTGAATCCATTTCAGTTAGTTCTGAGATGGTGATAAAAGTTTAGCGCAGTAACGAACTATTTCATTTAAAAGTTTTCATTCGGCATGAATCATATAAGATATGATGTTAAACGTTAACAAAGAGATGCCTAAGAGTGGCCACCTTTTCACTAAAAAATCTGTTATGCTTGCCATAACAAAGAACTTCATTAAATGAAAATCGAGCTATCAAAACCGGATGTCTCATACTGTTTAGTTGTATGGTAATCATTAGTGGTAGAGTTTTATAGTATTTTGAAATTTTAACAAATAAAAGAAGCAACAAAAAGCGTTCAATTATTTGCTGCGTAACACATCTTGAACTTATACACTAGCTATATTTTGTGAGCCAAAAAAAACGCAATTCAAAGCGCCACTTGCTCATTCACCCTCATCGAAATTGCCCCATTTCCGTGCTCGAGGGAAATCATTACTCCTTCTAGTCACTGAATCGGTAAACAAGGAACTAAACGTGTTTTGCAGATAATATTAAATTTTTTTCACTTGAAAACACTTGAACTTTTCGTAAAAGTTTAAGTGCTTGTTCGCCTAACAAGCAGAATATAATTATTACGAGACAACAGCGTAAAAGAATAGGTATTAGAATAAAAATATCTTTTGATTAATATTTTTTTTTTGCTCTCAGTTGTTTTTAGCCGAAAAATTATCAACTGAAGATATTTTATTAGCATTACTGCAGTCTAAACTAATCAATTCATAAATTAAAGAAAAGAAAAACTACTCAAAATACAAATTATGAAAAGGGCAAACAATTACATCAGTAAAACGAGAGAATTGTCTCAGCTTCAATCATAATCATACTATGAAGTATAGACAATAGGAATTGTCAACATATGCTATTGTATATATCGTAAGCTAAATGTGGAATGTACCCTATACAATATCATCAATCCGAGTAATTGCACTTTTGTACCCTACAAAATTTCATCAATCTAAGTAAATGCACTTCTTCCCTTTCTTGTCTCAGTCGACTTCGTAATCAGCGCTTTAGTTAATTAATATGATTTTCAAGCTTGAAATGAGGTGAACATATTCTATTGCACTCCAAATAGTCCTTACAAGAAAAAAAAAGGTCTAGAGCACTTTCTTTGCAGCTGATGTTTAACTCAGAGTATCTCATTGCTTTCTTCGCAGCACCAAAATAATACTGAATTTTTTTCTCGCTGAGTTGCGTATATTGAACGAACGTTACTTACAATGTAAAAACGTGAGCAATCAATCATTGGCCGAAATGAAATTCGAAGTTATGAAACATGTCATAGAATCTTTTCGTTATTACGTACAGCAATTAAGAGGATCGATTTCATGTAAGGTTAAATATGGTAGTTTGAAAAAAAAACCTGCAGTATTACTGTTGTTGATGAGCAACATTAGAGAACTAATGAATCCGATTCCCTTGACGCTTTTAAAAAATCCTAACGAGATAAGGAGATAGAAATTTCGAACGAACGAGACTTGTTGATGGGCAACCGTTATTGGTCAACAACAGTATAGCCATAGAGTTGCTGCACATAAGCTGTCTGTTAAGTCAAAAACCTACAGCTTTGAAAACGATATTATAATTAACGATATTATAATTAAATTATAATTAACGAGATTATAATTAAAGATGTTTTGATTAACGAGAAAATTTTCGGAAATTGTGCAAAACCAGTTCGTTATTGTACCCTCTATATTGTTTCTTCACGCTTTCATTATGTTTAATAGACGAATAAATACGTCGTTTTTTTACTAAAATTTCAGCTGTTTCTCTTTTGTGAAAAACTTAACATTTCAACAACTTTTGTAGCTCATCGTTTACCACTTTAATGACTAGCTCATTATAATGTCTTACCTTCAACGCAGTAGTGGAACACCAGTTGGGGGGTGGGGGGGGAGAGGGGGTCGATATGTTGAAGTGTTTTCCGTTTCCAAAAAATGGTTAGCAGTAATGCACAAAACGTTTCCAACAACAAATCATTTGGCAACTTTTTTCGCAGTCTTCTTAATCTAATTTGAAAATAGTGCAAAACTCTGCAACAAAAACTGTCATGTGGACAATTGTCGTATTGCAAAAGGCACAACGATTTACCTTTTTCAGAATCGGTTGACTATAGAGTTAAAAAAAGCATCGTGCCCGTATACGACACGCTTCTGCAATCGTTGCGACAAATGCTCTGAAGTGATATACAAAGTAGCTGAGCCGTGAAATCAGAAAATTCGACGGCATTTCTTTCAAAGAAAGCACGACACCTATGGTAGCCCATACGCAGGAATCTTGCAATGGTCAAACTCGGCTGTTACATGAACTATTTTGAAAATACTGCACTCACCTCTTCATTGGTCTCTAGAGGTTTTAGCAAATCGTAAACGTAAGACGTGCACCGTACATTCAAACCTCAGATCCGCGCGCGCCTTATCTTGTAGAGTGCCTCAGCAAAAACTTCGCATAAGTTGCGTGCCAAACTGTTAAGCATATGCGACGCGCGTCTTGCATTTCCGACTTGCTTTTGCGCCACAAGTACTAATATGATGGGGTTAGTGCCTATGAGCATCACATTCTGAAGGCTAAGGATTATGAGAAGTCACATTGCATGCTTTATCAATTTCGTCACATTTTTTTCCCCGGAGAGGCAGAGTTCAAGAACGAAAAATCGCCACAGACAGGATCGAACCAGTTGTGCTACTTATTCATTTGAAAAGTCCGAATGTGAAAAATGAATAGACGAACAGATTGACAGATGTGTTCCTGTGAATATGCACTTTTTTTCGGCAAAAGTAAAAAACTTAACAAAAGAACTGAAACTTAGAAATTATCGCACAGTTTTAGATAAATCGCTCGACAACGAAGCAACAAAATAGCCGATTCTATCGAATTTCACGTCTTTCTTAACCACAGAGCAAAGCTCGAAACGAAGGGCTTATGAAATGCATAAATATAAGAAGCATGCTTTATGTTTCCGATTTGCTACATTCCTCGAATTGCACAAATAACCAATTCGTAAAAGTTCGCAATTGTAGATCTTGGCTGTTTTGGCTACACTCTTTTATCGCAGTTCGATGTAGAGATGCGTTTTTGGAAAATAATGCCGATGGAAGAAGGTGCATCATAGCATTAAAAAATAATGAACTTATGGCATTTAGCTGAGAGGAGAAGATGAGAGGAAGTGGAAAAAAGGGAGGGGAAGGGTGGTCCAAGGGTGGGGGAAGGGCAATGGACGCAATGAAGGAGATAGGGAGGATAAAGGTATTATCCATTCGATGAGATGAAACATGAGTGGAAAGCTTTGCATAAAAAAGCACCAATGTGCGATAAAGCAATAACAGTCTACAACTGACGTTTCATCGTCTTCCGAACGCGAACTCCTCCAACAAGGCGAAGAAGAGCATACAGAAGTCAAAAATTTAGACTGCTATTAACCATAGAAGCACCATATGAAATTTCTTTCTTAGCGAACCGCTATTGCCTTTGGCCAGAAACCGAGCCAATTATGCAAAGCGATGTTCAACTTTCAATTAAAGTTTAGCGTTTTGGGATAGAAATGATGCACGAAGTGCTAAAAGGATAACCACAGTAATACGACAATCGGCTTAATACCACAAATATGCTAAACTGTTAAGTTTACTCGATCCGGTTGGAATGATTGATTTCAAAATTTTAAGACAATATATGATGTGAATAACACATCGATTAGCTAACATTTTAACGGAATGTCAATGGCAGTGATCACGAACCCTTTTCACTGATATCCCATTTCTCACACTTTCTTTATTGTTACTCCAAACGAAAATAAGTAGCTGAAATGAGCAACCGCTTATGCGACAATCATTCTTAGAGGATGCGGCCTTAAATTAGCAAGCTAGAGCTGGAAAAATATAGCTGAGCGTGTGAAAAATAATCAAACCGTGAGAGGCCTCAAACCATTCGTTTGCATGTAAATTTGCTTTTTATGAGCACATTCTATCAACAATCGCAACTTATATGCTGTAGACCAAGAAAGATGGTCAGAAAAACTACTTGCAACAACAAAAACCTACAGAAGCCTTTTTTTCACTCGGAGCTATTTATTTGCCTCGAAAGGGTATCTTTTTATAGATGAAACAATTATATTTTTGTTCCGGGTGAGCTTCAGGGGAACAGCTACAAATCACAAGTTGTTTTATTGGCAGCCATATATCGAAAACTTTTCGAGGCTCATATGACAGAGGGACCACGAGCATAAATTTGACTGCTTTTTTGGGACAACGAAGCAAGCCAAAAGTTCTTTTTTTAAGGCGTTCAAGCAATCACGAATGACTTAAGCTTGCATGATTTGCAACGGATGAAATTTTAAAGTTCAGGCAATGAAGCGAGTCGGAAATTTTCAATAACAATGGAAACTGAAAAAGTTAGGCCTCATTAGCAGTTTTCGTTGTAGTTATTCTTTTTTTCCGGAGCAACGCTACAATTCGAGTGAGGTATTTTGCTTACGGTTAGGAACAGCTGATCTGTGATCGACCCCAATCGGTTGTTTCTGTCAAATATCTATAACATGAAAATCAGAGATTTATATCGTATTTCGATTTACAGCTAGCCCTCGCAGAAACAAAAACACATCGGCGGTAACTGATGCCGTCAAGGAACTTATACGTATAGAAATGCTTGCATTCCTGTCAGCAGTCTGTACTAATAATATCTATCTATCTATCTATCTATCTATATATATATATATGTATACAGATGTATATATATACTCATATTTGTACTTATAATCACACACAGAGAATGCTAAGTGATTTGAGTGTTGTATTCTCACCACATAAGGGTCGCTATGATTTTGCATATCATAATGTGTCATGATATTGTGATCGGAAGCAACGTACCGTGTCAGCGATATCGTGGGCTATATCCATAAGGTTTTAAGGGCAAAATAGAGCGTAACAATGAATCAATATAAGAGAGGCTAAATGTGTTATGTGAAAAGCTTAAAGAAAATCTTTTGCTAGCGAGCAAAAGCGACTGCTGATTTATCTGTGAGGAGCGTAAGTAAACATGAAGCTAAGAAAAGCTTTCGATTCACTGACTGAATGCTACTTGTTTATTGGTGAAAGTGTTCTCTTTTTGCAATACACGTATTTTGCTCTACAGAAAAAAAAAATTCTGCTACAATCGCTAATAATAGATTTGTATTTTTAAAAGAAACCTTATTTTAATAAATACAAAAAACAATGGGCCTACAAGTTGAGCAAGAACGAGCTCCATGAAACTCCTTTCAATTAGAAACAATGGGCCTACAAGTTGAGCAAGAACAAGCTCCATGAAACTCCTTTCAATTAGAAGAAGTTGTTGGCAATTTTGGAATTGCTAAGGTCATTCTTACGATTTCGGACTCTCAAATAGCATATAAAATACGTAACTGAGAAAATTGGGTAAGGATTCCGAAATATGAATTTTTTAAATGAGTAGATCGATTAAGTGTTTTATGCAAAAAAATTGCAAATGCATGTGAAAATATAAATGATCCATAATGCGTCAATTTAAACATAATTTTCTATTAAAAAACGCCGTAAACGAAAATCATCGAATGAATAAAATTTTTTAGGAAACGCAATGGTTTGGAAATTTTTTGAAAAACTAACTAAAACTTTGAGAGGAATTCTTATTGAGTTTAACGAATTTTTTTTCCATATGATCATAATAATAAGACTAGACAATCATCTTACTACAGCAAACTATCGAAGTATTTTGAAATTGAAATTAACTTGAACAAAAAAAAAAAGAACAGAATTCGTTTGGTCAGCGACTAAAGAAAAGTCGCTCCAACAGGATAGCGCTAACAGAAGACAAACTATGCATTTCATTATACTATGATAGATAACGAAGATTTTCACTAGAATTTTGTGCGAGAGCGTTAAACCTGTATTTAGGCAATGGATGAAAGTAACATAAACAATAGAGGTGTCATGAAAAAAAAACGCACGTATTACGTCAAAGAAAAATAATACATTGATAGACGAACCGAAGTTTTACTAAAAGAAGAGCCGCATAGAAATTTTTCTAGGATATTTATCTTTGCCGGTTAAAAAAAAGCAGAAAAAATTAACAGTAGAAGAGGGCAACAGGTTACGTTATCAATAAAAATAACAATAAAAACAGAAAGTAATTCTTAAGTGAGATTGTTATATATCGAAAGCAATTTTTTTCTGTCTCTTAGTGGCACAATGTGTGCTATATTCAACGGCGATGAAAGATGAGCAAAAACGTGGGCGATCGGCGGCTATCAACTCTGTGGTAGACATCCCTTGGGCATCGCCACAAAAAAAATGAGACACAGACATAAGATGGATCCAGCTCGACTAAACTTACCTGGTTTTCCAGTGGTTCGAAAGTAACAATAAACGTTGAGAAAAACGAATGGCAACAGCGGGCTAATCACTGCATAAAACGTGAAGTGTCCATAAGAAGTGAGGAGTCATAGAGGGGCTGACATGATATGTAATTTCCGCTGGTACAGAAAGGTGGTGTAATTAACGCCCGAAAATCAAATAAGGAATGGTTATCCAAACCAAAACATTTATGCTTAGCCCACAATCCAAAAAAAAGCTACTTCTAAAACGCGTGCAAAGTGGTGATTGGGCGAACCGTTCATGAGATCTGAATTGTTGCTGCTCATTGTCCTGGGACTTTTATGCTCTTTTCCCCAAATTACGATTTTCTTATCCAGAAATCTACATTCCCAGCAGCCTTCGATGGACGACGCAGTTTGCGGTACTCTGCATCCTACAAGTCTACATTTCGAATGCTAAGAGTTCAGCTTGCGGATAATTACAATTTTCACACACACATTCCAACTTATTTTCTATGCGCCATAACTCACCAGCAATTCATAAAGTTTCAGCGATAAAACTAGCACAATCTATGGCCCTGCGGAAGCCTAAACGCTTCCGCAAGGCCATAGTTTTTGCATGCTAAGTTTTATCGCAGAAATTTCTATGGTTGTCAGGTTGAAACCACAGGACAAAACGACAGACATGCACAAAGCTATATATGCGCGCAGAAATTGCGAGTCCATAAAGAGTTTTCGCTTGGGCGAAAACCGCATAAAAAGAAGAAGTTGTGACAATAAGCTTAAACGAAGGACTTCTGTTCAAGTGAGAATGACATATATACATCGATCAAAGATTCAGCTATCTCAACTGGGGGCGGTTCAAGTTTCACGACAAGCAGCCGGAACGAGCTTACACCCCTGCTTCGACCGCCTCTTTAAAACACCGTCAAGCGCTCGCCCATTGATATTAAGAAATTCAGCATTTCGTCTTTAGACGCTAAGTCAATGAATGCAATGCCTTTCATTTGTCATCCAATTTTTTTTCTGCAAGTCTGACACAAAATAGAATAAATATTTATACCGATCATTAAACAACGATATCCGATTTCATACATTGCTGTTTAACAACCATATTTACAACGCTTAGCTATCTGTGCCACTTGAATACCATAACTTTATTCCTTTGGTTCAAATATCTCTTCCCTCGGCACAACTGATCGTTAAACAAATCGGAAAGCACATCAACGAGTGGCACGGGTTTATGCGCCTAAGATCACCGGTTTCAAGACCTATTCGTAGTTCGAAAAATGCTAAGATTTTATTCTAATCGACCGCTCGCATAAATTTCCTCCTAAAATTTCGTTTTCTGGCGACCTAGTCGATAAAAATACACATATAAATTGTTCCGCTTTCAATCGAGTATACTTTCCAGAGGTGCCGATTAATGACCAGAAAATGATCGTAGGACATAAGCCTAAGATTTTTGTCATACCTATTAGATATGTTGACTTTAACTTTAATCACTAAAGAGTTATACCGATCATTAAACAACGATATCCGATTTCATACATTGCTGTTTAACAACCATATTTACAACGCTTAGCTATCTGTGCCACTTGAATACCATAACTTTATTCCTTTGGTTCAAATATCTCTTCCCTCGGCACAACTGATCGTTAAACAAATCGGAAAGCACATCAACGAGTGGCACGGGTTTATGCGCCTAAGATCACCGGTTTCAAGACCTATTCGTAGTTCGAAAAATGCTAAGATTTTATTCTAATCGACCGCTCGCATAAATTTCCTCCTAAAATTTCGTTTTCTGGCGACCTAGTCGATAAAAATACACATATAAATTGTTCCGCTTTCAATCGAGTATACTTTCCAGAGGTGCCGATTAATGACCAGAAAATGATCGTAGGACATAAGCCTAAAATTTTGTCATACCTATTAGATTTGTTGACTTTAACTTTAATCACTAAAGAGTTGAAACTATCATATACACAGACACGTATATAAATGCTCATTGGTACAATGTAGTCATAATGTGCTTTGCAAACTGCAAACCTGTCTAAATTCATCACAGTCAAAAATGCTGCGAGTAATAAGTCAAGTTTCGCAATTAGTAAATTAATCATCATATGCCATAGAAACTGTGTATATATGGTGTAGAATTATTACAAACATTGCTGAGAGAAAAAAAGACGTTGCAATGGCTTTGCAACCTCTCCAAATATATCACAGGCGAAATAATGTTCAGTAGCGTTCAAGCGCAAAATGACAGCCAAATATCAGTGAAGCTCATTTAAGCCGTCATAAAAGACTGCTGCAACCTTTGATGCTCCAGCTAACTGCAGCAACTAATTGGCACAAATACGATCGTAACCAACTGCAAACGGATGTTTCGCATACTCTTTTCTAATGGCAGCAGTATTTTTTTGCTTTTTTCATCAGCATGAACGCTCCTCTAAGCGAGAATGCCTTATAGGAAAGAGAACCAACAAAAAAAAAATCGGAAACTTAGGCAATTTCTTTCGAATTTTTTTTTTCCGTTAAGGCAAATTGGCTATCGTCAGCACAAATATTTCGAAGTGGCTTGATAGCGTTGCGTCTGTAAGAGAAAAATCCAATTCTGTTTCATCGTTGCTAAATTTTGACCAAGAAAGACTCACACGATCGACAACGATCTAAAAGTATATACACCCCTAAACAAAGTTAGAAGTTTGGAAATGAGTTAAGACAAAAGGGCGTCTTTCCGCATTTACGTCGGAAATTTAGTCACAAGTTGTTCCACACAGATTGGAAACCCCTCAGAATATTATGCTCATATTCGCAAATTCATATGAGGGGTTTTTTGGTCGAATGTTTTTTGATACGAACATTTTTTAATTTTCTCTCATACAACAGGAACAGGGATCGCGGTTAAGAACGAGCAAAACTACTTGCAGAGAATAATTAACAATGCTATTCATTTGTAACTTACGCCTGTTCGCTTAAATTAACTCTTTTTAGAACTACTTCAATCGGAACAAAATGGACTCACGGGAGTGTGCGCGAGGAGGCCTGCACGATATATACTTTTATAGCTGACTCATCAAAGCAGCATTTAGACTACTCGCAAATGACGAATATTCATGTATTGGCCGACTTGACCGTTATGTATGCCTTTTCTACTACACTAATTTTTTTTTCGGAAGCCCAGCTAGTGAACTTGTAGGTCAAGTGGTTGAAAAATGCGTGCAATTTTTTTGACCCAATGCAATGGGGCTATCATTCATTTTGGTGGCTAGAAAATGGATACAGAAGGTCATCCAAGAATTCCTATCTTGTTCTTCTTACCGCTCGGGCCTTCAGTTCAATGTCTCGATGTTACTGAGATGCAAACGCACGCCGAGCAACAGCCATCCATTTGGCTGTTGTAGCTAGTTGCTAAGCACCACCCGCTAGCTGAGATGTCAGTGATATGGTGGGAAGCAGCCGGGAATGGAACCCAGGTCTCCCCGCATGCGAGGCGGGGCTCTATCACTGAGCTACTGCCACCTCATCCAAGAATTAGACAACAATAACCAAGCTTCGTAACTTTATTTGTAATCGTACGGGAGAAATAGACGGGCATACGCACTATATGCGCAGAGAAATGATATCGTCATAATGCTCCTCGCAATTCGCAAAAATTTGCCAGAGAGCTGTTAGATGCAACAACTGCCTCGAGGATCTTCTTCACAATAAACTGTGAAGCAACGCAAAAATGAATATTATGTTACTAAAAAATCAGGACCAAATACGGTGCACAGGAGGTATAGGGCATCGTGGTACAGCTTTTATGAAGCGCACGTGAGGAATAGTCTTCCTTTAACTGTGCGCTTCTTCTTCCGCTTCCATGTTCTCACTTAGCACTTCTGTTGTGATTTCGAGTTCTTGCCATTCGATGATGCTAAGTAGCGCTTTGTACATGACTCCTAATTGGCTAAACGTGTAATAATTGTGAACACGCTCAAATCAATGCTCCTAAAAATTAATAAGCTTGTTAAATTATTTTTAAATTAATAAGGGCGGCAATAGCTCAGTGGTAGAGCCCCCGCTTCGCGTGCGGGGAGACCCGGGTTCCGTTCCCGGTTGCTTCCCACCATACCACTGAGCCCAGCCAGCGGGTGGTTAACAACAGGCTAAAACAGCTAAAGGGATGGCTGTGGTCGGCGTGCGATTGCCTCAGTAACATCGAGACATCGCACTGAAGGCCCGAGCGGTAACGTGCTAACGTGCTAATAAATTAATAATTTAGTATGCTCGCTAAACGTATTACTTTGCCAATCGTAAAATTGTAAATAGTACAGTTCAGTTCAGTTTAATTCATTCCACTCTAAAACATTTTTTCGTGAGCAGCACAAATTACGTTCTTAGTTTTCCCACCTATTTTCATAATTTCTTTCGACTCGAAGTCAGTTGAAATTGATTATGAAATTTCCTAGGCATAACCCATAATCCGAGAGACCGCGTCAAACACAAATTCAGCTTCTTCCAGTTGTTTTTTTCTTCATCGCTTCCTATTGCGCAAAATTTGCTTATTTTAGGCATATATATTCTAAATACATATTGCTTGCTTCAAATATAAATCTAAAACAAATGGAAATAAAAGAGATAAATTTGAAAGAAACGAAATTTTCACTTATAAAAAATATACTCCGGTTATTTCAAATATTTATGTAAAATACGAACGTTGAAATTCACCTTTAAAGATTTCCAAAACTTTTACCCTAATTCGATGCACTCATTGTATATGGTGATTTATAAGTTAAAATATTCTCAGAACATAGAGGCTCTTTTCCATACAATTTACTCATAAAGATTGACAATAGTTGTCATAAGAAAAATGTCAATGAACGCTTAAAATCAACTAATTAACGACACACCAAAACCTCCGGAACCGTCAATTGGTTGATGTCTCTTTTCGATTCTCTCCAACTTGTTCATATAAAATCTAAACACTATCATTTCATCACGATATATAATAAATAATTATGTGGTTGAATTAATTTTTTTTTTGAGCTAAATTATTGAAAGGAAAGCACATTTGCATAATGCACATACTTTTGTTTCGCAATTCGACATATTTGACTAGAGGTTTCTCGACACGGAGCATAGAAATGAACACGCCTGATTTTAGTTGTTCTCTTAATGTCTAGAGCCGTGGAAAATGGAACGGATTTTATGAAAGAAATTAGTTTTCAA
This sequence comes from Toxocara canis, assembly GCA_000803305.1. NCBI lineage: Eukaryota > Metazoa > Nematoda > Chromadorea > Rhabditida > Toxocaridae > Toxocara > Toxocara canis. The sequence continues at coordinate 62,774 of JPKZ01002581.1, read as the reverse complement.
CACAGAAATAAAAAATGAAATAACAATATTAGCAATTTGGAATTTTATGTAGTGATTTTGTGCTGAATATCAGTTTGGTTTCATATACCTGCAATTACTGCGAAAATTTTTCCCAAAAAACCTAAACAACATTGCAATCAATCAGGTTTTATCTCATGAGTTTCATGGAACAAACTCGATGAAATATTTCAAGCTAATATGAATTATTCATTGCTGATAAACCAACGTCATATTTTTCGCTCCGTTGAACAAGAGAATATGCTTTTACAGTATATCATGTTTGCATGCGATGCCGAACATATGAAGTTATGGATGAGCACTGTTGCAAAATTAGTTTGCTTCTTGGGTGATAACAACGAAAACGTACCGAGAATCACTACTACGAAAGAACGATCGGCTAAGAGATCTTCGGAAAGAGTTGTGCATTTCGACAAAAAAAGTGAAGCGAAACTGCTTGAAAAGAAAGTTCCTATTTGTGCGAAGCGATCAGAAAAACTCCTGCTACCTCACCAACAGCAC
>JPKZ01002581.1:40470-58412 GCA_000803305.1 Toxocara canis | reverse complement strand
AAATTCCGCTGATCAGTTGACAAGAGAAATCATTTGTTTACGCGTTGTTTTTTTTTTCCGGCGGATAGACGTCAGAGCATCACTTCGAGCTCATGGTCGAAGATACGCACTCATTAATTAGCAGACAATGCTTGGACGATTCGCATCTTGTTATCACTTTTATCTTCTATATTCCTAAGGCTCAAAACGTCAATTCTCATTAAGGTCATGGCTGGTCGCCCTCTTGTATGACGTAACAAATCTAGACGCTGAGTATGAGAGCCACAACACAATAATACTGAATTATCAAACATGACAAGTTAAGGTCATCTTTGGTTTTGGTCCTTGAGCTATTTTCTGCAATTAGAACCTCAAATCTTCAGTAAACGCTTCTGGACAACAATAGAAATTATTTCGTCGAAAAAAGGGTTTCATTGCTGAATTCCCTCTTTCAGCTTATCAGCCGCAAATGATCTGTGCTTATGAGTTTGGAAGACAACCGCATTTTCGATGAAGAGCGATATTGCAAAGGAAAATGATGATCTTGAGGGAAAAATATTTACTCGTTCTTATCAATATGATAAGATCATATGAACGGACATGGAATGGTGCAAACGGAGGGGGTGGGGAGGAAAGTAATGCTGCATTAAGCTTTGTTCGAGCAAGTATATGCTAGGCTCTTTACATTTTCGCTTGCCAAGAGCAACGTATGAAGTACATAATTCAAAGCTGCTTCCAAGCGTTATCAGTCATTGATTATCTGAGCTATTGTGCTGATTAAATAAAATGTTTGACCAGATATCTGATCCTAAATCGATCGAATTTTTTTCTACTTAATAAAACTAAATTCAAAAGCAGAGCGGAACGATATGTGGTAGAGCAGAAGAGTAAAGTGACTGATGAATAAACCATGAGAGTTCAACGACGCAGTCTTTCGGCCGTTGATTACGCGCATTTAGAATGCGACTAGTGAGTATGTTAGCATGCTTTCATGCAATTTTCTGTGTGATCGCTTTTCGTGCTATGCTGCTTCAAAAATGTCAACAGCGATTTAGGGTGCTAACAAAAACTGCTTACAACAAATATGGCAATTAATATGCTGATCACTAGATGATAGAGTATTGTGGACAACATTGGTGCGTGAGATATTCGATGAGGAATAATTAGCGAAAAGTATTTTTGCATAACCAAATTTCTCATTAATGAGTAATGGGTATGGGTAGATTCTCAGGTGATAAACGTCGGCCGTTTATGAACGCAAATGATTTTTCTTAAGTCTACTTTTTTTTCTTATTCTTTTTCAAATCTATACCTTGTATATTGTGTATAAAATGGTTTATCCATGCTCATTCGAACGGTGTTTTTGTTATTAGATCGCAGAGTGATAGAAATTGATTGTAACAAAAGCATGATGCCATTGCTCTCAATATGTCGTTGATGTTCGATTTCATTTACGATAACTTTGTTGGAAACAATTAGATATCAGTTGTGTCGAACACTTACTAAGTCTCATTTTCACTCGTACGCTATTTTAGAACGGATATGTGCCGGTGAACGTTCCACTTAATAAGTGTCATATGTGAGTAAGTATTTAAGAAATGTCATTTTAAATATAACAGAGGGATGGGGCACAAAATCTGGTCGTTTTTTTTCTAAAATTGTGAAGTGTAGCAATAAGGCTAATGTTTCATGATAGCAGGAAGATAAATTGATTTGTAACCTAAATTTTCTAACAAATCTATTAGCCACATTACTTTTTGTATGAGAAATAGTAAGAAAAAAAACATAGTAATTGTTGTTGAAATTTTCAAACGATTAAATTAATGGAATTGGCACATGGTTTCACACAACAAATAACTCATGTTGACAGATTTTGTCGAATACGCTCCATCTATAGTAGTAATGCTATGAGTAAGTAACTCATAGAAAAATTATGACTTTGCCACTAACCGTCTACGTGTTCCCAGTGTGATCTATGTCCTTTTTGTGAGAAATATAGCAGAACATCGAGATGCTAGGTCTATTTGTATTACATAACGCAATGGTATTTGTCGACACAATTAGCATCATTGACAACGACGAGTAATTATAGTCATGGTATTGATACGTTCTATGATATTCAACAATTGCTTTGAAAATCTCGTGCTTAGAAGTAAGTCAGTTGTTACTTATTAGCGCTTTTTTTTGAACAGATCGACTGATTGAAATGAATGAGTTATATATAGCTTTCAAATGTGAACAACAAGTATCATGTTTTGATTAAGCAGCGGCATAAAATGAGTGCCAGAGCGAGATTATATTTTGACAAAGGGAAAGAGGGTAAACGCTCTATATATTTACTGCGGTCATTATACTGCCGAAAATCACAAAGTTCCAATCCAATGCTTTCCAATTCGTACAATAGTGTTCACTTTTTCATTCATATTTTTCTTCAGAATTTTCATTAGACAGCTAACACTTCTAGCCGTTTTTTTCCTCTCTTATGATCGTCCATTGGTTAGCATGTAAAGAATTTTCTGTACTGTTTTAAAGACCAGAGAATGCAACAAGCCAATCAAATAGAATAAGTCAACTAGGTATACTGATCAATCAAATGTAACGCCAAACAATAAATTTCTTTAGAAAAGAAATTAGTAGTTTTCCTAATATATTCTCTTCTATGCTATGAAAATTTCCAGACAGCCCAATATTCTCATTCCGTTGACCTGCATGTCTTCTGTATTGAATCCATCGATGTTCGTTCGCTTCAAAATCGAAGCATTTTTTTTGCAAGACCTGAACTAAACGAAAATGACTCAAATATTGCTTCAACGATTTTTTCAATAATAATTATGAACAAATTCTCCTTTCAAAACTTATATTTTGCCCCAATTATTCGCTTTCCGGTCGTTTTTCTCAATAGGGGGTTTCCTTTTTTCATTCACTCGATCAAAGCACTAACATAGCGCAGGCAGCAAACTAGCAGTTGCAAACAGCAAATGCTATTAGGCTTTCAACACAAAGCTCTACGCTCTAACGCATTCGGTTCGTTCGTTAAAAATAGAACCAGCAATAGTTTTAGCTAGAAATCAATTTCGAATGACTGGTTAGGGTAACAGCTTTGAACTTTATACAAGCGACGATTACTTGTTCAACGAACGTTTGAAATTACTGAAATGAATATTACTGAATTAATGTAATGGCAAAAGATGAACGTGGATTTTGATGACAGTTTTTTTTTTGAAGTATTACGAACGAACTTCATATATCTGAAGCCTGGAAACGACGATATGGAAGAAGTGCCCATTTATTTCTACCATACCAATAAGAGATTTTTTTTGATCAATGACACTTTCAAATGATACCACATCAGTTTAATTAAAAAAAACTCAATAAGATACGAACAATATTTCGACAAAATTTTTATTACGGAAGATTTCAGCGATAGGAGATAATTCTGACCTTACTAGTTCCGATCAGAACGCTTGAACTAAAAGGTAAGGTGCGTTATTGTCAATTTCTGACCTTTCTTGAATCTCTCTGTACTGACATGCGTTACATCGGCACTATCTTATTGACTGTCCAAATTCCCTAACATAGACGACTTAAGTTTATGTCATCGGAGGCGATCTGAGTTCAATTCAATAGGCAACGAATTGGTTAGTTTATAAATGAAATCTTACCAGTCTAACCAGAGGCTATGTGAAAGAGTTGTGAGTGATGTGGGGCATTGCATCGAAAAAAAAACGCAACTAAAATGCTGGCTGACTAATGTGTCTTGCGCTAAGTTTTATTTAATGAAAGTTCCTAAACTAATTAGGCCAGCGAACTAAACTCGAACCATAATATGATCCAAATTGCTTTTCTTTTTAGTGCTTTCTATTTCGGTCTTCTTTTCTTGGTTAGATTGGTTAGAAATCTTGCTTAGAAATCTTGGTTAGAAATCTCGGTTAGAAATCTCGGCTAGAAATCTTGGTTAGAAATCATGGTTAGAAATCTTGGTTAGATTTCAAAAAAAGAAAAGAAATGAATCGGTTTTCTTCGATCGTTGCTTTTGAATTTGTTTCCAGCTGTAGTGAAAAAAAATCGGAAAAAAAACCTATATAATGTGCTGAAATATCAGACATCAAACAATCGACAATAGACCCTCTTGAACGTTTAAAGGCCCGGCTTGTCGTCTATAAACACCAAAGGGCGAACGAACATTTCGCAACAACATTTATGACGAAATAACACCATAGTTCCGATTTTATTTGTTCGGTCTTATTGCCTTGGGCAGCAATAGCTCAATGGTAGAGCCCCAGCTTCGCGTGCGGAGAGACCTCGGTTCGATTCCCGGCTACTTCCCACCATACCACTGACAGCCCAGCTAGCGGGTGGTACTTAACAACTAGCTACAACAGCCAAAGGGATGGCTATGCTCGGCGTGCGTTTGCATCTCAGTAACATCGAGACATCGCATTGAAGACCCGAGCGGGAACGTGCTAACGTGCATCTTGCCTTACAGGTGGAGACCACCGTCCATGGATGCTGAATATGAAATTGCATATAACACCAGAAGTCGGCATAGTCGTCATACATCAATTACATGCAAATTCGTTAAGTACATGCAACTGTTAGCCCACAGTCTGCCTTATATTGCTGCACCAAACGCAAAAAAACAAACTCAATGTTGAAGCGTTGTTTTAAGGCATTTGTCACAACTATGTTCTTATTGATGCTTAGCAGAATTTGTTGGTACGACCGTTTAATTGTTTGTGCTTTCCGGTATACCGGAACGTTTGTGGAATAATTAAATTAACAAAGGGAAAAAGTTAAAGGTTTTGCGCTGACGTTTCCTCATAGCAATAGTAACGCCGTAATGGTGTTGGATTTGCGATCCATTTTTATCGATTGAAATATTTTTTGGTCCAAAAAGGACAATAGCAATTTCCCTGTGTAATCTGAATGGCCTCATCTGATCGAGAATGTTTTCCTCGAACAAAGAAATTCCTCCTAAGGTTCCTCGAGAAAAACCACCCCTCAAGACCTTTTCCCTCAGAAATCTCAGTAAAAAATTACTTCTCCTAGAATCCCTTTAGAGCGCTTTCCTAATTAGAATTTATATGAACGGTGGGCGTCTGAAAAAAAACAACAGTATCATCAAAGTTGCTAAGAACGGACATGGCCCTATTAGTTTCCTTTTTTAGTTCGTTACGCAATGCGAACGTTTCGCTGATACTTTGATCCGTTCATGAAAAACGTATTTATGAGTTATAAATGAAGCATATTTATTCTTGCCACAATGCATATCTATTCCACATTTCTCTCAATGGAATCGGCCGAAACAATTACGAATATATTTTTGTGAGTGACTAACAACCTCTTTTAAAAAAATATATAGCCAAGTCAACAGGTTACTGTTATTCGATCGTTGAATATTTTGATAATTTCAGTAGGTAAATTATTCAACTACAAAGCATAATTCGGCTAAAGCATTGCCGCTCTTCCTTGTTCTATTCACTTTAGTAATATTCACTTAAGCATTTTGTTTGAGTTATCATCCGACGACAATAGCTGATAGGAGATTTTATAGGCATGAAAGTTTGCGTTCAGTCAAAAGGACGCTTTAGGTAGTATAAAATAGGTGAATCGATCATGATAGTTCGATAACTGCGACTTATCCAGACGGCATTTTTTCTTTTTCTAAGCACGCAGTGAATGAAAAATGAGAGCTGAAGTGTCAATGAGAGATAAGAGAGAGAATTTAAAATTAGTTCAGCAAGAATTTATAAAGTGCGAACAATGTTCAACAGATCGGTACGTTCAACAACAACAAGAAATGTTCAACAAGAACAATCGATAAGGTACTTTTCTGAAGAATGATTACTACTTTTGCTGATCTGCGCTATGATCCACACTAGTGATGCCATCGTACCAGTTTTTTTGGTAGGATACTGTGCTTGTACTTCCCTTCGAAAAGTGGTATTATACTGTACAAATACCACCCTCTGAAAAAACGGATCGTACCGTACCTATACTGTACTTGGCGGCCGAAATATGGTACGATACTGTACCAAGTATTTTGGCCCAAAAAGTACAATACCAATACTGTACTTTTCGTACCTGTAGTTTTTCTTGCCATGCATGGACAAAAGAGCATAGATTACTTTATTGATAAGTAAAATAAAGCAAAACTGTGCGAGCCAACGGACAGAAGATAATGACCAGTGGTGAAACGGCGAAAAAGAACGCCTGGCAAAACATACATGAAAAAGGAATCATGTCCTTAATAATACCCTGCAGCATCCAGTGGAACCGCGGATGCTGCAGGGCATTATTAAGGACATGATTCCTTTTTCATGTATGTTTTGCCAGGCGTTCTTTTTTGCCGTTTCACCACTGGTCATTATCTTCTGTCCGTTGGCCCGCACAGTTTTGCTTTATTTTACTTATCGATAAAGTAATCCATGCCCTTTTCTTCACGCATGGCAAGAAAAACTGCAGGTACGAAAAGTACAGTATTGGTATTGTACTTTTTGGGCCAAAATACTTGGTACAGTATTTTATACAGCAAAAACTTAAGAACTGTAACAAAACTTAGCACTATAACAACACTTGCGGGTGAGGAAGTAGATGCTCAACAACTTTTCTATGTTAAATATTCAACAATGTCAATCCTTCGCCCCAATTGACATTGTTGAATATCTAAGATAGAAAAGTTCAATCCCAGATTCTCAACTGAGTAATTCCTCGCCATCAGTCAACTGTCGCGACGCGTTGGGAACCAACGATGAAGCTTAAAACTGTTGGAGCGCGGTAACGCCAATCTGAATTTCCCACGAGTGAAGTACATTTTAAGTACAAGTACAGTCAAAATTTGGTACGATGTACTTGTACTTTTTTCCAAAAAATCGGTAGGATACTGTACTTGTACCACCCCTCGAAAAATCACACTGTACTATACTTATACTCTGCTTGCGGTTTTAGATTTGGTACGGTACTGTACTATACCTGGTATAAGTACAAGTACAGTACAAAAAGTATAATACTTTTCGATACGATGGCATCACTAATCCACACTACATTATGATCGACGATCATCTGCACGACATTATGATCCATGAGATAGTCGAAGTTGAATTAAAGCGACCACTCGCTACTTCCATTCCATCCCACAATGAGGAAGTACCCTTTTATGCAAGTAACATCGATTCGATTCAGTTCCTCATATGATTCATTTTGAAGAATCTTTCTAAGAATTTTTGCATAATGAACGTTAATTACTAACACATCGACTTTCAATGAATTGAATTAAAGCGTTGAGATGAATTTCGGTTTTTCATACGCGTAAAATATCGTGCGAAATAATTCCATCGGCGAGCTTAACGTTACAACGACGTCGAAAAATCGGCAAAATGAAAACGATTTGGATGGATGCTATTCGTTTTTGGGACAACAATTTGCAAACGGAAGGTATTTATTCGACCATAAAATCAGCATTCGCACATAGTGTCACAACGACTACTTGCAAGTGAATTCTACGCAATCTAGTCAACAGTGAATTAGCGCAGACTAACTAGGCATCGCAAATACGGCTCCCCCTTCCCTCACCTCCCCACCCTGCCGCATCACCTCGAACGACCTTAGCTCCACCCTACTTAAGAGTACCCGTCACTTTAAGGGGAGATTGCGATCTAATTATACGATTAACTCGATTGCATACAGCAGTCAATACGAAATCTAACAGACTCTCCTTGCGCAAAACATTAGGGAGTGGTTGTTCGTATTGGAGCGCTCTGCATGAGAGAGGACGCTAGACGCATTTGTTAAGACTACGCTTACAACGAAACTCTCTCAACAATGTTAAGACGATAATTATCGATTTTATGAGTTCGATATTATGCAATAAATTTTATTCAGATGCTACATCGAACAAATAACAATTACTTTACTGTACTATTTAGATAACCATTTCGAACAAGGCAATGAACAAGTGAAGTAACAAAGTAACAAAGTAACAAATAAATAACAACAAAGTAATAACAAGCAACGAGGTGAATTGAAAATGGTCAGTTGTTTGCACTTCGTTAAGGGAAACTTGTCAAAATGAAAAACATTTTATCGAGTTGCTTCATTGAAAAGCAAAAATCGAAAGCGAATAAGCGAAATTGTCAGATTGGATTTATTCGTTCATGACCATTCCAACTCCATTCATAGAAAATTTACAGCCATTGCAAAACGCAAAATGTAAATTTTCGGCTGCAAAGATTGCACGAAAAAATTGAAAAGAATGCCTGTCGCAAAAAGCTTTACTTCTTCATTTTCCTGATGTCAAATTAAAAGTGTTTCATCTATCTCGTTTTTATGTTTATTACTTTAAAAGCGCAAAATTCTGTACTTGTTCAACATTTGTCTGTAATCCAATCGGCCATAGCCACATTCTTATGCATTTCGAGTCCGACCATCCTATTAACCAACCACTGCAACCAATCGAATTCGTTATGTTAGAATTTCAAACGCCAATAAGCAAATCGAGTATGAAAAGAAAAAACGAAATAAGGAAACGTAAAGAAGCGAATGTTATAAAATACAACTTCACAGAGCCCAACAAACTACACGACATTGAACATGTATATTAGGATAAACTCAAGTTGTTTAGAATGGATAATATACGCAATATGTTGCTTAAACCAGTTCAGCTGAGTTATTCGCATATCTTACGTCAATCAAGAACTTCACAAAAATCGACTCATAAATGGCAAGGCGGACGGGATAGCCGCTCCAGTGTTTTTCTTCAGGATAATGATACTCGCTTATCGAGTGAAATGAATGTAACGCGCTTGCTTCAATTGTGCTTCAAGCATTTTACGCAGATCTTATTTACATGCACAAAGGGAAAACACAGAAAGCGGCAAATGACCCCTATTCAAACGATGTGATCGCTGCTTCGGTAAAAGATGGAAAGCTCCACTATACGCCCACATCGTACAACTAAACCAGAGGCGATTAAGCGTAAAGGACAGAAGCAATCACCGATGAGGCGGAGGGGCAAAAGTGCAAAAAAGTCGAGGGATGGAAAGGCTACAGATTTGTCGCGAATATTGAAGTCAGAAATAAGCTCGCCGATGTCATAATGAAATTATAGGCTCATATGCATTACACAGGTGATATATCTACGACGGTAACGCATAAACACTAAAGTGATTAACTGAAGTCTACGCTAATGCTAGTCAAATCCTAACTTAAACCCAATAAGGTCTAAAAACTTACAACCATAGCAATAGGAATGGAATTGAATAACTAAAATGGAATTGAACATTGGGAATGGAATTGAATAAAGTGATATTAAGGATTAGAATTTAAAAAAAAAGGGCTATTAAAGTCTATATGTGCGAAAACTATTTGCAGCTTAAACGACAAAAATGAATGAAAAAAAAGTGAAGACAATGGTTGTTCAGTTATTTAATGTGAGTCGAATGGCTTTGTAATTTAGTGACTACTTACTGAAATTAATTCGATAGCAATTTGTTTGTGCAAGTTTCGTTTCTAAAAGCTTAGCTTGTTGTTTGAGCAAGCTAGAAAAACACTAATTTAATCGATTCTGCTACTTTCAGTTATACATTTCAGCTACATATTCATTGCGCTACTTTCTCAATTACATTTTGGTCCAATGTATTATTTAAGTCTTCGAATTCATTTTATTTTTTTTCAAAAGTTAGAAAGAAATTAAGTGAAATCATTTTGGAGAAATTTTTTTTTCTTAAATTGAAACCAGTGGGAAAGTAGCTGAATGAATATGAGGTATCGTGTGAAGATTGGAAGAGCATCGTTCCAATTGATGTTTGATAGTTGGACTTTTCTCATGTTCCCAATGAAAATGATTTCTTAAGAAGGTATATGGGTCAAATACGTTCAATTTTTCCGTTCTAAAAATGTAAGTGAAAAATTGGTCCTTTTTACATTTTTACATCTTTTCACGAGACACATAGCACACCACCAATAAGCTTAATTGATTAGAAAGTTCAATGCACTTAAGAAATAATTTTACCGATTGACTAAAGAAAGCAATAAAGCGATTAAATAGCATTTCATTTTGTCCATCGTATCTTCACGAATTTTCGGTTTACGCTGCACCAAAAAAAGGAAGAAGTACTTGTCGAGGACACTTTTAATGTTTTGAGAAAATGCCACCGATAATAACAATGAATCCCTCATGCGAGAATCGATGAACAACGAAGTGAATCAGATGTTCATATCAGTAGCTCGTTGATTGATTCGTTTGAAACGACCATTGGCTGCCTCAAAGGCATTTTGCTCAGTGTTCTTAAAATAATCACCGAACTTATCAATTCGATGAGATGAATTTAGCGCTTTATCAGTTGTGATAAAAACAACGGCACCTAAACAATTAAGCTAAGATTGTTGTAGAAATTTTTTAAAAATCTTCCTCTCTAATGTCGAATTTCCCCTACAACATAGATGACTTACGCGAAAGAAGGCCAACGACCAACAAACCTCGATTTTTCTTAGACTAAATAGATGCTACCGAGAAGCCGATTAGCATACCATCACAGTAAGTATCCTATAAGTTTGCTGTTTAATGTGCTGCAAATTCTCTCTTTACGAGAGAATTAAATGAGCTCATCAATTACGATTAGAATAAGGCGAAGAACAGTTGGAAAAATTTTCAAAAATTGCAATATATTTTCATTTTCCTTTTTTTCCTTAGAAATGTTTAAAACATATTTACGGGATTGGCGCAATTTTTCACGTAAAAATATATCCTGTCAAAAAAAGTAAAAATAATTTCACATTAAAATTAGCGGAAAAAAGGAAGAAATTCTTTCGCAGAAGAATTAAAAGGTCGAGTTTTGCGGCTAAGTATCACGCTAGTTGCTCATCAAACTACCCAACTAACAAGCAGCGAAAGCGAGACAATGAATTTCAGAAAGTGTGTATAGATGAAAAACCAAAAAAAAGTGCGGAAAAAAAATGATAAATGACAGCGATACACGAGAGTAGTTGAGTGTATGAAATCAAGGTCTTTCAAAATGCCAGAGGAAGCCAAGATGAATCCGGACTAATTTAAGCTTGCTCACCAAAAAAAAAAAAACTTATTTTCTTTAGCAACTGTCAGTTGAATTCATAGTAAGAAACTAATATCTGTCTGGAATTCGTGAATTCACTGAAAGTCACAAATTGCATTTTTCATTTCAAGCCAATGCAAGGCTTCATTTGTTAGCTGCTGCACTTAGTCTTAGCCAGTTGCACGAACGAATCCTTATTCTTGTAGAACTAAAATCGATGTAGGCAACGAACGACTTGAAGATGAAAATAATGTGATTCATAAGAAATGTGATAGCAAAGTGATTAGGACATGATTACATTCTTCCTTCTAACTGTTTTGTCTTTCTTTGCCTTTTCTTTTCTTTTAAATTCATTTACTAAGTAAGCGTATGGCGATCGCGAAAGATGTAGAGAAGGAAATGGTGGTAGAAAAGTTGCATATAAGCTCAAGACCTTTATCTAATGGCCTTATATGACAAATGAAAGATATACACGCTAGATATTTAAAAAAAAAAGAGCTGTTAGGTTCTTTGTTTGACTTGCATGTCACGTTTTTTTTTCGTTGAAGCTTCAAGCTAATTCTTTTCAAATTAATTATTTCCTATTCCTTCTAGCTTCAACCTAAACGCGTGCATTCATCACATTTCCAACACGTCGATCACGTCAAGAACATTTGGTTATTTAGCAGCCTGATGGATACTTCTTTGAGTTAAGCTCACAGAAATATGCTCGTACTAGAAAAAAAAGCGATTGAAATTAAAACGAATACAGAATTCGCCGAACATAGATACATATCAAAAATTAAAATTAAAAAAAAACATAAATTCAGAAAAAAACATAAATTCATAAGCCTCAAAAACAGAAAAATACTAAGTGTTGGAACGATGCGATTCTTTTTGTTTGAGAGAGGAGAGTAAGTACTGCTGGCTAAAGCTGAAATATATATATTTTTTTTGGAGAAGCAGCTGTCGTTGAAACTTGACAAATTGAAAGCAACCTGGAAAGATAACACCACTACGCGCTATTCTCGCTTTCCACAAAGTTGCACTGGTGAAGTTGTATTCGATCAGGAAAACTAGCCAAATAAATTGTGTTCTTTATTGCTTGAGCACTTCCTCCAAGGACGGCTTCATTTACCGTTCATTTCTATGACTGTGTGACATTGGTTAGTAATCAAGACATCGATGCACATAAAGCTGTTCATTCGGAATTTTTTCAACGACGAAAGCTATGGCCACAACTCGAACCGAGAGAAAGAGGATTTCAATCGTTTTGAAAAAATTGATGCACAAAAACGAAAAAAGTATATTTCATATTTGATATACGTGTTCAACATATGTAAATATACATATGTATGTGTATGTGTATATATATGGGTAGCAGTAGCTCAGTGATAGAGCTCCCGCTTCGTACGCGGGAGGACCTGGATTCGATTCCCGGCTGCTTTCCCAACGGATCGCCAGCAGGCTGACCACCAGGCGTTGAACTATACACCTCAATATATCTGTATATATATATATATATATATATATATATATATATAATCATGCTCCAAGTAGAGCAGAAATGAAAGAAAGTAGACCGTAATGTTCATGTCAATTTTCCACTTGTTTAGGAAACAGTTTTTGGGACCTTTCACTGAAAAAAAAAACATCAATATAGTGGAATAAATATTTTGGGAAACATAAAACCGTTCAATGGCCAACCATTTAACGATATAACTTATGGGACTCAGGGACTCATAAATTTTTTCTATTCCCCACATATATGATTCTCAGTGGCAACATTTTTGTAGTGCGAGATGACGTGTTGGTGGAGAATATTTAATGATTAGTAATCTTTGAGGCATTCTTAACCTATGTGCTTACCCGCTAAACTAGAGAACCGAATGGTAGGGACGCAGCTGTTCGTTACAAGAAGAATTAGAGGAGTGCCTCGCAAACTCGACGTTCGAGAATCTCACCAATGATGAATTAAAGAAAACATCTCATCGCATACGTACAGAAGCAAAAGATTGATCAATGCTAGCGCTTTTAGAGTTTTAATACTTCATTATTTTTACATATTCCTTAAAATAACTTCTTACCTCACAAGATTTTCACAAGTTCTTTAACTTGCTAAAATGTGGATGGTCATTCTCATTCAAAGAAATGATTTTACCGAACGGCGATGTTACGGATTCATAATTATATATATATATATATATATATATATACAGAATGGATCAGTGTATTTGAGGTGTATAGTTCACAAATTACTGTCGAAAAAGCATTGCGTAGACCAAATTTGGAATAATGCGGGGAAATTTGAGAGTGAGTTCGCAATCCATTAATACATAATATATAAATCTCTAAATGTGGCAACAAGTAATCCCTTTAAGCAGCACCGTTTTGGAAAAGTAAGATCACTCCTCCAAAAGAATTCCTCTTTTATAAAGCGCTATCATTAAGCGCAGTGGAAAAGAAAAAACGATTCTTTTCATGTCTGAATGCTTTCTCTATCCCTTCTGAATGATCGACATTTGTTGTGGCATATTGCAACGAAGCCCACACATATACGTAGGGGTGGGTATACATCTAATGGTTCAACGAGTAAAATTTTTCATTTCAACATGAAATTCAATCAACTTTTTCTTTTTCTTTCTCATTACCATCCGCATTCGTATGTGTTGCCATGAAAAATCGACTTCCTCTTACGCTCAGAAATTCTCACACTTTTGAAAACCCTTTGATATAGGAGTCTCATGAAAAAAGGCAACTGCGCGATCTCTATCGTCTTAAAGAAATTGCGAAGCGGATGAAGACGCTACACAGCTAGCTTTTTTATTAACTTCGTTTGATTAAAACTGTGGAAAAAAAAAGCTTTTGGAGTTTTCATTTTCAGCGCTTTGCACAATTTTTGTTCGTTTAATCAATGTGATTACTTCTTTCACACATTCTGTGAATTTTTTTCTCGGAGAGTTGTATATTCTTCTGCATTTAAAAAAATATTCACCTATTCCATCATCTTATGACAGATATATTAGGCGAAAGGCACAACAACATACAAAGATATAAAGGCAGATGTAATTTCACTGATTTCCATCATCGATGCAGCTGACAACTATGCGTACGACTGAAGGCCATTGCCTCTTCCCTTCTATGATTGCTGTGACCAATTTTGACCGCCTGGTGATCAGCTTGCTGGCGATCCTAGGTGAAACATATTGAGAAAAATATGATCCACTGTTCACTCTCTCAGATTTACCGGATGAACAATAAATCGTTTTACTTATATTCAAGAAATCCGACTATTTTTTTTTGTTGTTATTCGTAAAGACTTCCTGTGTTATGCGATTTCCTAAACACTAATTATCAACTAGAACAAACCATTTGAGTTGTTTTTATTTGTTCGAATAAACAATACGGTACGCACTCTTGAACTCATTTCTTAATTAAGGAACCGTCTTAGCACTAAGTTAACAAATGCATTAAGTTCAACTCATTATTGCTATTTTAAAAAAAATTGAAAGTAAAGGAACTAATTCATTTGTTTAGCCTCATCCGAACAGCAAAGGATTTCTGACGAATCTTCCGCTTCCAAAAAAAACGCAGAGGAAAAGCGGAAAAATTTGCAAAAGATTCCTTAATATAGCAAATCCATTTACATTTTTGATCATTTACAAGCGGAAACGAAGGCGTAAATTTTGTTTACCGGTAACCTTTATTAGTTTGCTGTTTTCGTACTACAATTCACCTTAACTAATTAATTTGATGAAATTCACAGTATTATGCCATGTCACTAAAAGTGAACGGCCGTTTTATAGTGCACTATTTTTTGACCAGGAATGTTGATCGTAAATAAAGCCAATGAAAGCGACTAATGGTGCGCAAGCAAACAAAGCAACAAAGATCACCTACTTTTGTGTAATGTCAAAGAAATCGTTTCGTTACCTGATCAAAGTTCAACCCCGTCAAATCCAGTTCTTGACCATCCTCCAACCCCCTCCCTCCTCCCCCTCTTAAAGCCCTCATCCCATTTTCCCCAGATCATTTCGTTTCGCATCAAATGGTTCCGTTACAATTTAACGGGGGGACAAATGAAACAGACTGGAACGAATGCTACTTCTTGAGGGCAAAAAACAGCAAAAGGAAGAGGAGGTTCAAGGAAATGAATGGAATCGTTTATTTGTGACCGGTTAACTTTGTTTCTTTTTTTTTTGTTTTGCAGCTGCCAAAGCTAAATTGAAAGGTTGTTGCCAGGAGCCGCTTAACAATGAAACCCTGTCACCTCTCATTTCTGATTGGCACGTTTCGTCTATGCATTTCTAATATTTCCGTTTCGCTCATGAAGTTTGCCTCTAGGCATAAACAAGGCAACTGTAACCCTTGGTTGGGATAATGCTTTCTCATCAATTTATCGCTAAGAAATATTCTAACTTAAAATCCAGGTCACTATCACACCATCTGACAGGAATTTATTTCCATAAGCCATCCATACTTATGAGAAGAGCCCATTGTTCGGAGGAAGCGCTGGTGGGAGTTTGGTGATTTTTATGCATTACATCGGTGACTATATTAGCAGTTGTTTTGTTATTTTACGTGCTGCTAGATGTATATTCTCTGTGCATGGTATTTTGTTATCTTTGCATAGGGGTTATATCACGCCCTGGTTACGATGTTGTCACGGCTAGAAACCTCCGTCCTTAACAAAGTATAGTTCTGCAAGACCTTTTCGCATCGTAGGAAAAAGTAGCCTTTTTTTAAATGATATTTTTTACACTCCTTGAACTTGAATAAATGCGTGTAACGCCCTCTCACGTCAATGTTTATTTAGCTTCCTTACTTTAGCGTCAGATTTCTTCACTTTTTTCTATTACGTGATACCATGAAATGTTTTCGCCCTGAACACAACATAGAACTTCGAGTTCCTGACGTCTTCACTCCGCACAGTGCAACTTTATCTAATACAGCAG
Source organism: Toxocara canis (assembly GCA_000803305.1). Lineage (NCBI taxonomy): Eukaryota > Metazoa > Nematoda > Chromadorea > Rhabditida > Toxocaridae > Toxocara > Toxocara canis. The sequence continues at coordinate 42,451 of JPKZ01002581.1, read as the reverse complement.
TCATATTTTTTTCTCTTAATGATTATTCGTTATCACTTATCATTCGTTTCGCCATTCGTTATCACTTATCATTCGTTTGGTCATTCGTTATCACTTATCATTTGCTATAGTCCTTTTTCTTTAGCCATTCATGCATTTCATTCTCGACAGCTTTATTCGTTTCAGAGTAATCGAAATTTCCATTCTGTGAACTTCGGTTCTTTGCGATTTTAAGTTTCAAGAAATCTGTCATGTGCACGTCATTTAATTGATATTAGTTTTTATTCATCAAAGTTTTACTTTCCGGATATTTATTAAACAGCTGAAGTATGAGAGTGTTTCTTTCCTGTGAAATTGAAACGAAGAACGGAAGATTCTATTTTTTTTTTGGTGCAGTGCAACGTTTCAATATTTCTTGAAATGCAAAAAATGAAAGGGACGAAACGATCGCATTGAACTCAAGAAGAAGAATATAAGAAATCAAAACAAAGTCTTTAAAAAATGAGCACAATAGCTCAATATCAATATTGTCATTTATTATCGCTCTCACCTATTGCGTTCTTCATCAAATCTTCTCGATGATGCAAATCAGTGGAGAGAGGTGGGGAGGGGAGGGGGAAGAGGAGGTTGTGAAATTATGCAAGCCATTGGCGGCCAATAAACGAAAACTCAACGCATAAGTGTTCAACAATCAAGCCTCCTTTAATGCTTCCGAAGTCTTGTAAACATTTCTATCAATCTTCCCCACAGCAAATGTGATCTCTAAGCCATATGAACACTACAGCACAAAAGAACGATATCTGGTTGTCGCTCGCTGTCGACGAGAAAGGTCCTCAGATGAGTAGTCAAAATCATACCTCACATTCACTCCCCTCCCCACCTCTTACCTTGCACCTTACAGTCTAAAGCATCTACAAGGACTGATAAACTGTAGAAAGATATTCAAATTTTTCGATGTGTGAATAATTTCGACAAATATTATCAATGAACAACAGCTGTCCGAGTAGTCGGGGAAAAAAACGACATAAAGCCGATCGCCTTACAGAATTCATACGTCCCAGTCGCTGTTCTAAGCTGCATACGATTCAACTAGCAATTCAATAGCTTCAGTAAGAATTTCTGTCCAGAAAATTCAAGGCCTAATTTCGTTGTGCTGCAATAAATAGGCACATGTGGGCTAAACTGTTGCACGAAAAATATTGAAAATTTACTACAACTTGATTTTTTATGGTTCTATTTTGCGATAATCTTCGGTAATCTTGTTGTGAGCAAACCTTCATAATTGGGAGAAAAGCGCTTTTCAGATTTTCGTATAAGTTTTCCATAATCAAAATATTCCCCTTATCAAATCTTCAAAATCAAAGCGAGAGAGTCGCGTCTTTATTTAGATGCGACAAAGGCGTTACGAAAAAGTGGCGCATGAAGAACGGACAACGCAGAAGAGAGGACGGTCGCTCAATTCTTCCACGTCCCCCTCCCCTACTCGCCTCCCCTTATTTTTTATCGATACCAGACAGACTGATAAGGGAAGGAGAACAGCGGAAGGTTATAAATGACAATTGGTATGCGAATAATATGCGGCCAATTTAGCATGTGTGCTGCCTTGAAGAAAGGTCCTGACAGAGAGAAAGGCAGCGCACATTCGCGTGCTGCTAATTCTCAAAAACCGATTTTATGTACCTCATGAGATTTGCCGAAAAGACAAAAATGCCGTTTTCCTCATAAATTTTAGTTTGGCTAACCACACATCGCATCCCCCCCACAATTATCGAAATACCCTTGGTTACGGGCATGTGACATCGTCTTACAGGCACATTCACAGGAATAACCTTCGCTCCCGAAGAAGATGCGTCTTTGAGACTGTGCACGAAAGGCTGCACGCAATAATTTAACGAAGAAGAAACCCAGCAGTTGAAAAAAAATACTTTGGCTTTGACAATTACGAAATCTTCATTTAACGATTTTTGCTCTCCCACTGAAAGCGTTACCCCTTCCCCCCCCC
>JPKZ01002581.1:6215-40360 GCA_000803305.1 Toxocara canis | reverse complement strand
AGAAAGATATTCAAATTTTTCGATGTGTGAATAATTTCGACAAATATTATCAATGAACAACAGCTGTCCGAGTAGTCGGGGAAAAAAACGACATAAAGCCGATCGCCTTACAGAATTCATACGTCCCAGTCGCTGTTCTAAGCTGCATACGATTCAACTAGCAATTCAATAGCTTCAGTAAGAATTTCTGTCCAGAAAATTCAAGGCCTAATTTCGTTGTGCTGCAATAAATAGGCACATGTGGGCTAAACTGTTGCACGAAAAATATTGAAAATTTACTACAACTTGATTTTTTATGGTTCTATTTTGCGATAATCTTCGGTAATCTTGTTGTGAGCAAACCTTCATAATTGGGAGAAAAGCGCTTTTCAGATTTTCGTATAAGTTTTCCATAATCAAAATATTCCCCTTATCAAATCTTCAAAATCAAAGCGAGAGAGTCGCGTCTTTATTTAGATGCGACAAAGGCGTTACGAAAAAGTGGCGCATGAAGAACGGACAACGCAGAAGAGAGGACGGTCGCTCAATTCTTCCACGTCCCCCTCCCCTACTCGCCTCCCCTTATTTTTTATCGATACCAGACAGACTGATAAGGGAAGGAGAACAGCGGAAGGTTATAAATGACAATTGGTATGCGAATAATATGCGGCCAATTTAGCATGTGTGCTGCCTTGAAGAAAGGTCCTGACAGAGAGAAAGGCAGCGCACATTCGCGTGCTGCTAATTCTCAAAAACCGATTTTATGTACCTCATGAGATTTGCCGAAAAGACAAAAATGGAAACATTTCTACCTCCGTTAAAGAACACCATTGAAGGTTGAAGGTAAGAAAGAGAGTGGCAAATAAAGTGACGCCTTTTGTGAACGAAACGGACCAAGTCTTCAAACTTCGCTCGTAGGGAATTTTACCAATTGATTTTGCCACTAAAGCCGTCCTTTTTTTCAGTACTTTCCCCTCAGCAGCAATTTATTCGCCCAAAAAATATCGATAAACACAACGAAGCTTTGCTCGACGGATCGGTTAAGAAAGCGCAACAGCACATAAACACGATGTTGCTGCTGAGATGGGTTTTCATTTTGAAAATTTCATACCGTTAACGTTGTTAATAACGGTTATTAGTGATGGCTGGAAAACGAGCCAAAAAAGGCATACAATTATATCTTGGTCTTTACAAGAAAGAAGCTAAATCGGCACGATAAAAATGCTATCAGTACTGAATGAAGTATTCACAATTGTTGATAAGGTGGTAACTGCGAAATGCAATGCGTTAGGACTACTGGAAAAAGCTTGTAGGGATTGATTGCGAACTGAGCGTTGCCAAATCCTTCTCAAAGCACGCCTTTTATTGATATCGTTGCCATGTTCCGTTTTTTTTTTGCACTAAACTTTTCTTTATTCACAGCGTATCATCATAAAAAATACTGAAATCGTATTGAGCCAATTGCGTGTTAATTATGAAGATTTTTTTTTCGAATAATTTCGCACAATAGCTTGGCACCATAAATACACAATATAGTAGGGTAAAATACACAATAGCTAATTCAACGGATGCGACTCTTCTTTGATAAGCTTTAACACCTAAACCTGATCATCATTCATTTGGCGTGTTATGCCTTCATCTTCGGAAATCTTTAATGTATGATTTGTGTCCAACAATTATATATTTCCGCTTTTAATTTTTTTTCTTTCATCTTCAGTAGTGCGCATTTCATGCTATAGTTAGATAGTATATGTTGTTTCACTGTGTAGGCATCAAATTATTGCTTAATTTTCCTTTTCGCATCTTTTGTCTTACTTTTTTTCTACATGACTGTACCGTTTCGTACAAATCTCTATATGTCAGCAAAGTCCATCAAATTGTTTCTTTCCATGTTTTCACCGAGTATCATTGATTAATTTCATTGCTGTTTACTCGAATAATCGGATGATCTCGGCATATAGCTGTGTTGACTTGCCCATGATTTCACTATGATTATGATTGAATGAGTTCATATAATAATAAGTTAATCACTGTTTCAATTCCATTTCGATCGCAGCATATGATTTATGTCATTTTTTTGTCCACTTTTTTAAACCAGTAAATATTTTCCGACCCATTTGCACATAAACATGACAGTTCCATCATGAGTCTCGGAGGAATGTAAATTTGCAAAAGATGCTATCAAAACGATATGGAGCGATAATTAATTACGAGAAATATTGCTATTTCCGATTTAACCAATTCTTTACGCAACAGTATATGCGTAAAAGCCGAAAAACGTAGGGAGAGTTCGCATAGAGTAGGGCTGTTGTACAACAAGAAATATGAATAATAGTATTTCTTGCGAATCCCACTAAGTTCTCTAGTAATCGAAAGTTTTAATTTTTTTCAGAGCTAATTCGGAATACTATAACTGAAAAGTTGTTTACCGATTGGCTTGAAATACGATCATGAAGCTAAGCTTGACATCGTCTCATTCTGTTTCGTTCTTTGCGTAAAAGCAAAAGCGAAGTACGAGGAAAAATGAGCTCATCGATGAAAAGAATGAAAGATTTCTCTCTCTCTTTTTTTTCGATGCACAAACCCAATTAATTCAATACATGAAGTCAAGTAATTGAACTCCTCTAAATTTTATGCTTTTTCATGTAGTTTTTTGTCAGCACTCATTAGCCGATTCCTAAAGCGCTCTGTGAGCTCAAATATGAGTAATTTTCAGACGAAATGCCATCATGAGTCTCGGAGGAATGTAAATTTGCAAAAGATGCTATCAAAACGATATGGAGCGATAATTAATTACGAGAAATATTGCTATTTCCGATTTAACCAATTCTTTACGCAACAGTATATGCGTAAAAGCCGAAAAACGTAGGGAGAGTTCGCATAGAGTAGGGCTGTTGTACAACAAGAAATATGAATAATAGTATTTCTTGCGAATCCCACTAAGTTCTCTAGTAATCGAAAGTTTTAATTTTTTTCAGAGCTAATTCGGAATACTATAACTGAAAAGTTGTTTACCGATTGGCTTGAAATACGATCATGAAGCTAAGCTTGACATCGTCTCATTCTGTTTCGTTCTTTGCGTAAAAGCAAAAGCGAAGTACGAGGAAAAATGAGCTCATCGATGAAAAGAATGAAAGATTTCTCTCTCTCTTTTTTTTCGATGCACAAACCCAATTAATTCAATACATGAAGTCAAGTAATTGAACTCCTCTAAATTTTATGCTTTTTCATGTAGTTTTTTGTCAGCACTCATTAGCCGATTCCTAAAGCGCTCTGTGAGCTCAAATATGAGTAATTTTCAGACGAAATAAAAATGATGATTGTTAATTAAGTAGAATTCTTTTGCAATACATTGTGGATGCACACAATTATACGAAAATTAGTAAATCGATCTTCACGTTGCTCAATTTGATAATGCTGAGATCAATTTTTGTGATTTATCAGTGCAATTAAAAAGAAAAAAGCGCAACACAAATAATTATCTAAAAAAGTCGGCTTGATAGAGACCGTACTTAAGACAGTAAATAAACGAATATATTCGACGCTTTCAAACATGAAGCATTTTAGTACGGTAATAATTCGACCTATTATTACTGGTTGCTGAAATAGTAACAAATTTAGGAAACACTAAAAGTTAGTGCGACCTTGGCATGAAGTGTCCATTTATTTGAAAAGGTTGAAATATAGGATGGCAAAATGTGATAACGCAATAAATAATACGTTGGCGCATAAGAGTCTTCATCCAAATATCGAACGAATAAGGTTCAAGTCGCCGATATTCGTTGCGTTATTACGCTTATTCTGTTACCTCGTACTTATAACGTGAGAACACTAATCGGTTGACAATTTTTAGCGATAACTTCGAGCTTACAACGATTTATAAAAAGCAAATTCGGTTTCCTTACATTTAGGTATGTTCGATTGGTGTATTTTCAACAACAATTGCTTGTCGGCGAATTATTTTTAAAATGAATAAGTCAAGCTAAAGCGCGTTCATTGGGCAAAATTAAGCGAATAGGTAGACTGCAATGAACCAAGAAACCTACATGCGTTTAAAACACTAATACAGCGTGATCTCGAATATCCCACCCCCGGTCGCCCTCTACCTCCCTTGATGAATCCCCTACCTTTTATGGCATCTCTCCTGCAGATTTCTAAAATACATTTTCTAACATCATCGCCTCATCTTTTATCTACCTCCTCTCCCTATAAATTCAACGACATAACTTACACAGGAAAAAGGGAAACATATTGAAATTTCCTTTCCGAATCTCTTTTGGGTCTTCAAACCAGTGCTACACCCCGCCTCGTTCCTCCTTAAGGCACCATGAAAAATAGGTCTTCCTTTCTCAAAAATAGCCCTCTCCTCCTCCTCTCGTCTTTCGAAATGCTATAAAATATAACCGAGAAATTTTTTCGCCGTACTCGAGATAACACGGCTGATAAATTTAAAAAATAATCGCTATCATGTAACTGCTGCCCGCCAAAAATGTTACCACTATAAATATATTACGAACTACAACTACTTATTTGATACACTAGAGTTTTCCATACCAATCGTAATCATAATTGAATTATGTTGGGATGGACTGACCTGATCTCTTTCATGGTAGGTACCTTTACCTTTCATGATTTACCCTGCAAATTTCAAGGTTAAAAAACCGTTAGTTCGTTAAAAAGAAAATCATTTTAAAATTCCTGCCGAACTAAACAATCATTGCAAAGAATAGCTGAGACAATTACGTTTACAATTCTAATTCATCAGAAAGTATCAGGACTGTCGGCCGATGTGCGAATATACAGCAAGGCAGAATGATGCCTTACCTGATCGAATCGAAAATTTGCTTGTAGAAGAACCTATGCACAATCAATGAACTTATATAAATATGTGCATTAATCGGTGAATTTAAGTATGTCTATCGCCCAATTTTATATGTAATCTATGTCCGTGTGCAACTGAAATGAAAGTAAACGCCAAGTTCCTGACTATTCTTAGCGTTTTTACTCGAAATGATTACGAAGAGAACTGAAAGAACTCGTTAGCTAGTGCTGGCAAATAGAGATGACTCACGGATAGAACATAAACGAAAAGGATTAGACTTTTAAAAGGATATCATGGATCGTTCAAGATGAAATTATAAATTCACTTATAATGAGCTAATTTCAAAACACAAAAAACGGGAATGCGTCATCACCTAAGCCAGTTGATTATCTTCATTAAAATTTTAGAGGTGTAAAATTTAATGAGAAAAGAAGAAATTGATTGTCATCAAATTTCGCATTTACGACGCTTTCGTTTTAATGAACGAAAATCCTGTGGCAGTTTCAAAAAAAAATTTGTTTAACAGAACAAATATGTACTATTATTTTCGTTCATAAAGAAGCAAGTGTTTAGAAACATTTTTTTTTTGCATTTTCTTTTTAGTATGACGTTCTCATGACGGCATAACGTTCGGATGATCTTTACGCGCATAAAAGAAGTATTTGAGAAATACAACGATAAATTTTCAACTTAAAATCGATATAAAAAAGTCTACTCCACAACACGAGAAACGTTTATGCTCTATAACACAAGAAACGTTTATGCTCTATAACACAAGAAACGTTTATGCTTTATAACACAAGAAACGTTTATGCTCCATAACACAAGAAACATTTGTGCTACATAACACAAGAAACGTTTGTGCTCTATAACACAAGAAACATTTATGCTACATAACACAAGAAACGTTTTTGCTCTATAACAAAAGAAACATTTATGCTCTATAACACAATAAACATTTATGCTCTATAACACAAGAAATATTTATGCTATATAATACAAGAAACATTTATGCTATATAATATAAGAAAACAAAACAAGATACATTTACGCTATATAACACAAGTTTCTGCTCTATAACACAAGAAACATTTATGCTCTATAACACGGGAAACGTTTATGCTCTTTGATCGTAAATATTGGGCTGAGGCTGACGGAAGATTATGATGAAACGCGGATAAAAGAAGTCACTTGACAGGAATGGTAAATGCGCATCGAGCTTGTCAAACTACGAAGGCCATTAATTATTAAAGCCAAAGAAATGAAGTGCTGGAAAAAAAAGAAGGGATGCGTACTCGTTCTCACATTTTTCATTGCCACAAAGAATTGAAATTTCGAACGACAGCGCTGCATCTCCGAGAGAAAGCTTGGGCCAAATATTACTTTGATATCACTGAGTGCGTTCTCCTTGAAATCAGTTGTCTTGTCTAGTTGACAATTTAAAAAAATAAGTACTATGTTTTACAAGGGACGTGCAGTTTTCTAATTCTAAAAAAATTTTTTAACAAGTCTAGTAAAAACAGCATAAAGTGAATATTGAGAATCGTTGTCAAGAGTCAAGAGTGGAACTCCTCTTTGTCATTTAAAGTCCTACTGCCATGTTCAAACTCCATTTACATAGAAAAAGCATCGATATATCAAAGTAAATAGCATCTTACTTCTATAAGGATGGAACCTTAACATCTCAGAAACACCTTCAGCAACTATGTGAATAAATATAGCTCTTGCAGTTGCTATCTTTCTCTTTTTTCCATATCGGTCCAATATTAATTCTTCTATACTAATGAGAAGTTCCTAATACGGCATGAGACTCAACCTATAAGCGACCCAAAATTCTGCTATATTTATGACTTCAAAGCAACGAAGCTTCAAGAAGTGCTTTTAAACGCTCATTTTTTTGCGGAAAAAAATTCTACTTTGTTATCAGTCGATTAGTCATTTCGCAAAAATCTCGTGTGCAAACGTTCTCTGTTTTTAGTAAGCTGTAATTGTTGAACAGTCCAATGGATTATTTTAGAATCGCCGAGCCAATTTTTTTTCGCGCATTTTTGTTAGTTTTTGTGAAATGAAGTTTAAACGAAACTCTAAACAGCCTCAATGAAATATGTTCATGTTTGGTCATTGCCGAATCCAAAGTAGCCGATCCGCCGATCCGTCTAAAGCAACGGTGATCGATCACATAAAAAATAGCTTTTCAATAATTGATAGAGGCCAATTGAAATTTGCCTGAACCAACTCCTCAATGCCCATTCTACTCATTTACATACTGTTTTGCTTTAAAAAAAGACAAAGTATTTTCTCGTTTGCTTTGCTTGTCTGCTTTTCTCAATTAACATAGCGCATCAATATCGCGACGAAAATAGCCTACACTTTTTCATGCTCGATGACGTCATTGTGCATGTAAATGAAAGCACTCCCATGGACGCTGCCCTGCATGAAGAGAATATGTTACTTGCATGAGCCCGTTATACGCTTATGCACGAGTTCTGCTTAAATGCACTTTTGGAGCCGCTCTAGCAGGGACCAATTTTCCGAGCAAACAAATTTGTACAATAGCAACTTCACGCAGACTTGTAACCATAATTTTAAGCACTTAACAGCAGCGCTTTTCATCAGCTCGTTCATAACAAAACATCGCAGATGATTGTTTACAACAGCTTTAACGTTACATAGAGCAATCGAACTTTTTCGCATATCAAGCGCCTTGTTTTAAATGACTCCAACGCAGTTTTAGATGACTCCAACCCAGTTTTAAATGACTCCAACCTAACAAGCGTTCGCCACTTCTCGATAACAATGGCAAAGATTTCACAAACACAAAAAAAAGTGCATCTGTGGTTAGGCGAATAGTGGAGGATATCCATTAGAACGTAGCTGAACATTTCACCCTTATCGTTTCTATCACAGTTTATTTTTCTTGTTTAAAATAGCAATTGCTTAATTTCTTGCAGTAATTTTTATAGCGCTCTTTAAAGCTCTCAAGATTGATTATACCCTTACGTATGAAACTTTTGACTAAGTGATGATGGATCAGCATCTTTCTGTATATTTCGTATATACTTTCTGTATATTTCATATATATTTGAATTCTCTAGAAACAAAAGAAGGATAGTAAGGTTCGAAAGACAAAAAAACAGCTCAGATAATTCGTTCCATGAACGGTTTCTACATCATATACTCTTCGAATCTGAAGGTACATTTTGAAGACTTGAAATGCAGAAATTCTTCCAACCTAACAATTCACCAAAAAAAAATCCGCTAAGTATCATTTTGTTTTTTAAAGGCGTCCAAATTTTAACATAATGAACAATTTATATGGTAATGAGTATAACCTTTCAAGTTATCATGTCTCATTTATTTTCAGTGAGATACAAAATAGCACGGAACAGTTCCGTGTTGTTATTGCAGTATTTGCATATATAATGAGCAATAATTAAACCATTCGAACAACATAAACATGCACACTGTTTCATGGTCATCAACAAATAGATCACAGGGATTAACGATTGCTTTAGAGGGTTTACCAAATGAGCCGTCATGACTTATTAATCTAATAAGGTATCCAACATTTTGGAAATTGAAATGATAAGACTGAAAAATAGCAAGAGTATGATGAGACATAGAATTTTTGTAGAAAATAAGAGAATAAAAAGACGAATTTTGAAAAAAAAGTAATTTTAAAATTCATCAGAGCTGCTTTTGAGTGCTGCTTGGAACGGACCATAAATTCATATGTGTCTCTGAAGACGGGCGAAAAACGTGATCAAAAGTGGGCACGATTCGATAATAAGCATTAGCCAAAAAAGAGCCAACAATAAAGTGGCTCTATTGACGCAACCAGACGCGAAGTGTGGAACCGACATTTGCAACAATATTTGCCAAGCCGTCGAGGTTTTAACGAAAGTTTGTCGACTAAGGCCGCAATCAGCGGAACCAGTAAGAGTATTTTCGGCTTAGAGAATCGAAAAAAATATGAAACAATAGACCAGTTTTGTTCAATCCTTTCATTTTTACTCCCCCTTAACCGCGGTTACAAGTGATCGCCTCCATCAATTTACTGTCCCATCCTCCTCTCCTCACTCCACCTAAAAAGACGAATTTTGAAAAAAAAGTAATTTTAAAATTCATCAGAGCTGCTTTTGAGTGCTGCTTGGAACGGACCATAAATTCATATGTGTCTCTGAAGACGGGCGAAAAACGTGATCAAAAGTGGGCACGATTCGATAATAAGCATTAGCCAAAAAAGAGCCAACAATAAAGTGGCTCTATTGACGCAACCAGACGCGAAGTGTGGAACCGACATTTGCAACAATATTTGCCAAGCCGTCGAGGTTTTAACGAAAGTTTGTCGACTAAGGCCGCAATCAGCGGAACCAGTAAGAGTATTTTCGGCTTAGAGAATCGAAAAAAATATGAAACAATAGACCAGTTTTGTTCAATCCTTTCATTTTTACTCCCCCTTAACCGCGGTTACAAGTGATCGCCTCCATCAATTTACTGTCCCATCCTCCTCTCCTCACTCCACCCTCCCCCTCCCCCCTCCCCCTCCTCACCACCATTTCCGTCTACACCACTGAGAACTCATCTATTATTCGATTGAATTACTTACAACATCTTAATTGACTCAAATCTACCGTTCCCACAGCGATAACTTCTGACCATAAAGTATCTCTCAAAAGACATTAGCGGAAGAATTTGCAGCATAATTCGCTTTCGTTTCTGCTTTCCCCACCGCTCGATTGCAAGCACTAAAAATCTTCATAAAATTGGAAGAGCTCAATGGGGTGCATGGTTCACAAAATGTACAGCAATTTACATGAAACATTATTATTTTACAAAATAAAAATCACCAAGGTGTCTGTCAACCAAACGTAATATGCACGTAACTTCAGCTCTCAGCAATAGTTTTGATAGATTCGGCTTTCGATCTCGCCAATGATGTTGTTAAAAGATGCGATAAGCATGGCTGTGGCTCGGAACGCACAGACGAGAGTGACGGCTTAAGAAAACTGTAGGAGAAAAAAAGTAGCTACCAATTGTTGCATTCGACTAGGGAGATTCGCATGGTGTCCGTTTGCGATATGTAATTTGCTGAAATTCTTGCTAAAACCCTTCAATTCGAGAGGTCCTATATCTAGGTGGAGCTACATGTGCTGAATGGAAACTCGAGTTATTTTTGATAGCGAGATGAAGCTGCGGTGAAAATAATTAATTTCCGCATGAAAAATAAGTAAATGAAACCCGCCAATTTGTTGGACCAATTCTTCATTAAGTAATTAACGAATGTCGTTCCCGTTTTTTAGTGCAGTAAAGTTCGGTTCCAATCAGCTTTAAGCACCCTTTCTTGCATGACCAAATCAGAAAAAAGTCAGCAGAGAAGGCATTTTTGTGCTATGCTCGCATGTTAAACTCTGTTTCTGCAACGAAATCGCAACACGCAAGTGACCTACCGTTAAGAGCTAAATTGTCGTACCAAAGAGTAAGCTTAATAGCCTACTTCATTCGGCCTACAACGGAAGTCGACGAACCGCTTGCGAATGTGCATATTTTCATAGGGCAGACAATGAACGGAATACTTTACAGGTGTAATTCATGGCAGGCAAAAGCACATACATGTTCATCTATTTAAAACTATCATTCATTATAGTACATCATATTTTCATAAACGCATAACTGCTTTTCTTTCGAGCGGTTAAAATCGTTTTTGGAATATGACTTTGTTCTTAGATGAAATTTTAGCTCAAATTTTTGTTAAAGTAAAATTTGCATGAGGTCTTAACAATAAGAAATAATACGGCCTATGGAAATTGTTCGCTTATTCTTCAGAACGCCAGGAAGAGAATTTTCGACAAAACAATTATTGCTCTTCTCATGCAGATATTATCTAAGCAAAATATGCCAGGTCATTGGCGCTTAATGGCAGTACAATTACTTCGTTAGGCTTACGAACAAAGTAAAAAATCGACTTATTGAGGAAAATTCGCGATTTTTTCAAATCACGGTTTTTATGAAAGGATTCTGCAATCGGTACGTCTTGAAATTTTTGATGATAATTGGTCATTTTTCGACAAACATGGCATGATATGATAATAAGAATATGTTTGTTGATTCGAGTTGAATCACCATTCACCGATCAACGGTTAATTTTCATACTGTTAAAGCGTTTTCGATTAGATTTTCAGAAAACTGTGTGAAAATTTTCTTATTTTTTATCATTTTATCATTTTATCATTTTATCATTTGCTTTCTTTTTACATACTTCAGCAATCACTTAAGCATTTGATGGTTTTGCGAATCACATATGATTGACTTGTGCTCTTTTATAGATTACAATTTCCTTCACAGTATTTTTTAGTAATACAACTGATGACATTTATGAATTGTCACTAATCGTTTGGAGTAAATTTCAATATAAGAAGTTCAAAAATGTCGCCGGCTGTTTTAATTTGCTTTAAGAAAACGAAAGAAACAAAGTATCACGCAATCAAAAAATCGTTAATATTTTTCAATAGGGATTTTGAACAAAAGTTCATAATCGAATAGACGTAACTGAAGTGAAAAAAATAGCATGAAAATTGCATTAGCGTTTTCCATTTTTTATATTCTGTTGACTCCAACTTGACTCCAACTTGACTCCAACTTGTCTCCAACTCCTACACATGAAAAATTCAACCAATTCTTTCGTTGAAGCGTTATGGATTTGATTATAGTCGACAAAGAGAAATGCGTAAGTCAAAAAAAAAAGGCGCACACTTTAGTTGTGATAGGCTCTTTTGTCATAAAATTTCTTCACCGTTTTTTTTTCGCAATCTTAGCCAAGTACTGATTGACAATAGCAAAGCGGAATACAACAAACTCAAAATGATAGAGTCGAGCAAAAAAAAGCGACTCTACTTTTTTTCTAGGGAAATTCATAAATAATAAAGCCTCTATTGTATGATCACCTAAGTTCAGAATATTGCCAAAGATGTCATAAACTTAAAGGCGAAATGTCATCTTCATTCTCAACGTTGTCCTCAATTTCCATTCCCCCATTCCAATAACCTAAACGTGATCATCATTTTCCTTTGATGAATATTCGATCATCGTTTCCTTTTGATATGTAAATTCAATCACATTTAATAATTGGATTAGTATTAACGTAAAATGAAATGAAAACCAGTAGGATGAAACAAAGAGATCATAAAGTAGCCAAGCGTTTAACAGATTGGTGAAGATGAAAAGAAAATGTAATGTGGTTTACTCATTTGCAGATAAGATGGGCCAATAAACTGAGAGTAAATACCATCATGTAGAATTGTAGGTGCAAGAGAACAGCTGACACAGACTAAAAAACAATACATTGAAAACCACGCTCAACGAATCTGCTCATCATTGTATTGGCCAAGAATAGAGTCTTACCAATGCATGTTATACATGTTATAAATAAGTACACATGTACACGTATCGAAGCCATATATATGTATATATATATACATTTATATAATATGTATAATATATATACATATGTCTATATGAATATGTATTTATATATATGAATATATATATGGCTTCGACATATATATATATATATATATATATACATATATACATATACATATATATCGCTTGGAAATATTGGTTGCAGTCCGTACAGCGCTGACCCTTTTCGGCCTTTATGAGAATCCTTTCGCATCCATGAAGAAAGCGAAACTCTTCTTCCTTTCTTTTCGCGAGTTCGCCGAATTCCCCTTCTTTGTTCGTGGTAAAGGTTATAGAGTGTGGACGATTAAAAAACGCAGACAAGACTGAAATCGAAGTTAGAAAAGGCATTGCAAGGAGAGGATTTCGATGAATTGTTGTCCCTGGTCTCTATGATAGAAAACAATGCTAAGTGGTTCGAGTATGACCGATTCATCACCATTTCTTCCGGATTTGAAAAATTTTGACGAATTTCCAACAAGCAATTCAGGCAAGAGGTACAAAATCATTGGCAAACAACGAAGCTAGCTGCATTAGCTGCGATCGTATTGCAATTAAGGAATACGGGGATATCGAGCACAGATCGTGTGCTATATAGACATGCAGTTACCTGGCGCTTAAACTGATTTGTTTTCAAGATGCTCCAAGTGGTTCTATGTAGATCGGACGTAATTGTTGTCTTTTGTTCCACACAAAAATTTCATCGTTTGACGAAATTTTAACATCCCTTATTGCCTTTTTAGAATTTCATAGAATTTCGTGACAGTCATTGACTGCTGGCCATACTCATCTTCATGCACAAAATTTGCTGAATGTATTTCGAGATAGCAGAGTTTTGCCTTTAGCGCTATTTCTTACCGTGATCGTTTCTGTGACAGTTTTTCGATGAGCATACTCTCTAATGTTGCTGATTGCAACGAATTGAAAAAAAGCATAATGCACTAGCAAATAAGCTCAACAAGAGCAATGGAGCAGCCGACAATACTTACAACATTTCAATGAATTGTTCTTCTAAATGATGTGAAAAGTTTTCGGCAGTTTTTTGAACTTTCGATATATGCGGAGATCACCATTTTTAAAATCTTTCTAACAATTTATCTCTCTTCGGAAACGATTTTTTTCAACCAAAGTTGGCAAGCGGATTTGCCTGTAAGTAATTCGGTAAAATTCATTAGTGAGCTAGACAGGAATTTTCTATTTGCAAAAAATTTTGTAAAAAACGCATTTTCCGTAGTTAAGCGAAACTCCCCATGACTTCTTTCATACGATTTAATTCTGATAGTTTATCGCCTTTTTTAGCTTTTTATGTCAGCTTTTTTGGTTTCACGAAATTTACCCCGGAAGCGGAAATTATTCTAAAACATGTCTGATCTTGCATGAAAGTGTAATTGGAAAATGATTCTGCACTTGATTTTCGCTGCTGTTTTGGGAAGATATTTGAACAATATCTCGGGGCGATGAGTCATATGGCATTTACTGAAAAATACATGCATGGAATAGTTATCTGGTAGCTTTCTTGACACAATTTATAGGCCCTAACTCGTTTCTTGTTGATAGCTTGCTTGGTGGCTTGCTGCTACGTGTAATTGGAACCTATGATCGACCTGAAGATGGTTCTGCGCAGCGTATTAAGTCTAGTAAAGTTATGAGATTTGTATATGGAGGAGGCGAGCTTTCTGCTTCATGTAATCCAAAAAAAACCATTTAAATCTGAAAGCAGTATTCCAAATGCTGGTCTGGTATCGGTTTCCAACCATCGTTCTACGAAAAAATTCGCTCCTGCGAGATCCATGAAAAAATTTTAACATGATTCGAAGCATTCATGGTCCTCGGCAGATCTCAAGTGAAAGTTGAATGCATATGTATTTTTATTTTCAATAGGACAAATGGCGCCTTCTTACGTCTCCTCCTAAGTGGTATCAGCGGACCTCTCCTAGGGTATAAAATGAATGGGATTGGTATTATTTCCAGAGACTGTATAAAAGGTAACACTGTCGGTTGCACTGAACAGACCACTTTTCAGCGCTTCTGCTCCTTCATTTTCACTTTGTTGGTCTCAAAATAAGGAAACGCTATTCGTCTTGTCCATAACGACGAGAAAGTGGTGCTCGCAGTCAGGCACTTTCTGGGATTATTAGGGCATCCGCCATTTCGATGATTTTCGTATTACATTTTACACAGGCTCGTCCCCTCACAAAACCTTGCTTCAAGTGTGTAGTAGTGCTGAAGACATACTCTTTTGAAGGTGGATTTTCGTGGGCTTGCTGGTATATTGCCTTCTGTGCCCTCCTCTGCCATCTCTGAATGAATCGCTGGCTTCCACTTTGACTCAACGAATCGCTGCGGCTGAATTTGCGAATCGCAGCTGGCATCTTTTTGTTACTGAGTACAATCAACGAAACGTTCCTGCGCTTTCCTGAACCCGTGGGGGGGGGGGGGGGGGGGGGGACACGAGATGCGGCTGGCCTGCACTGTGTTCAGAGAGATATTTATTTGCCATAACGACTCTCAAGCTATTTTTTTGTTCTGTAATCAACACTGTGAACATCTCTGATCTCATAATCTTAGACATAAGTAGCATTCTTTGCTTAAACGGTTTTATTCAATACACTTTAACAAAACAATTCACAATCACTGTAAGAATGACGACCGGTGTGGTGCAGTAAATACCTGAAAGCACCAAAATATATTTGTGCACAGATATTCATGAGTTGCACAATTCGAAAGATTACCCTCGTTAATAATGGCAACTGTATGAGCGGAACTGGTGTGCAATAATCCCCTTAATAAATTGAGAACGGTGACAAAGGGAACTTGGAAGGCCAATCTAAATTAAACCGTTCGTGCCGAAGCGAACCTATTAACGTTTCCAAAGCACCGTACACAACTAAAGGCGATCTACTTTTTTTTCTCTTTGCGACTGTCGACCTAAACGGTCATCGTGAATACTCCCATTTGAGTTCCCACAATACTCTTAAGCAACAGGAGAAGTTCGTTCACTTTGCTTCTCTTGACCGTTATCGAGAGTAGTAGGTTCTGTAACAACTGTTGTAGTTGGAACTGGGTTGAGCGTTTCATTGACATATTCTTGGCATCTGCCATAATCACCCGGCTTGAATACAGGTTTTTCGTCCGGGCATCTCATCACAAGATAAGCTGTAGGATACGTGTAGCAAGAAGCGATAAAGTACATATCATTGCATTCCTAAAATGAACAACTTAGTTAAATTAGAATAAAAAACCACGCAAAACTCTTTTGTACCACTTGGGTACAATGGGATTAATCTTTTGTTGACCAAACATTTATCGTAGCAAGTAATCTAAATTTGACGGTAAACGATTTTCTTGTCGATCAAATGCTTCAAGGCCTTCGCCATCAAGCTGATTATTTCAATATTGGAGAGCATATAACCGGCATTTGCGTTCAAACAGGTTGTAAACGAAACGATTCAAATACATTTCTAAGTACAGAAACAGGACTTTACTCTCCTTTCTTAAAACAGCTCAACTTAATAGATGTACGAAATCTGTCAAAAGAAAATACATTTAAAAACGTTATACCTTCTCATAAGGTAAAGATGAATTTGGCATCAAATTTGACTTGTCAGAAACGTTCACATGAAAACTGACTAGGCAAACTAGCTTTTTTAAAATTATCTTTTAGGCTAACCTCAACCTTCTACACTGAGCTGATGCTATGTAGTGCAATTGCGACGTTAAGCACGAACTATCAATCGTGTAATTATATTCCATTTCGAACACCGAACCCTATTTAAATTTTCAGTCGCTGCTAGTAACTATTATTCTGAAACGTTTTTCAACGCGAATGCTTTTTACAGTACTTTTTTTTGTCATACACCATAGAGCACACGGTCGCGTTGCTTAATTTGTTAATTGTTACGCTAGCACGAGTGCTTCAATTGCATGTCCGATGTGAGATATCTCTATAGCAAATAATCCATTCATTCTTCTCCAGTAACTTCGCAAATTATTGGCGCTCATATTTTATTTACTGTATCTTGGACAAACAGGCTTACATATGACCACATCCACTTTATAAGGTCGTCTATCATGTCTTGTTTAAGGATCTTTCTGGTCGTCCCAAATGAGCATGAGTATATTCGTCTATAGCAACATATCATTTATACGCCAGAACTTCACTGAGGCAACCGCTTACATCTTTTCATTGAAAAACGTTCGCCTGTCGCCACTTTCATGCAGGACTTTTGCAGGCTGTCATGCGCAATCGCAGTGAAAACGAAATGAAAAGCGGGGGTACGAAGCCAGAAGTGAGGCCACCGTGAACCATATGACTGCATGCAGAATCAAAGCAACGATGCCACGTTGCTCAGATAGCTATAACAATGCGAATGGGGCTACAATTGCTAACGCTTCCCCTAACATTCCTTCTTGACCGTCAAGATGGTCGTGAGGGGATCAGAGGGGACATTTACAAATCGTTCAAGCCGCTATGACCATGCCAGCGTGATTTCGCTTATTGTCGCTTGCTTTCATATTTTCTCCCCGTTTTTTCGCCTATTCTACCCTCTGGAAAGTTTCTTGTACACTCGAATCAATTAGTTTATTTCATTTTTTACATGTATGTAACCTTATCACTGATACTATTTTTTAATAATATCGCACCATATTCGTGTTTTAAGCGTCCGTGCTGTCGCGCGTCATTTAAGAACGCCGTTTAATTACGACAATCTGATGCCTGACGGGTGACGAGCCCGCGGTATCAAGTAATAAAATTTGGGATGCAAAACTGTAATGACATAAAAGTGCACGTATGGAGTAGCGAAGGAATAGGTCAGTATAAAAGTTCTCGAAATTTTAAAGCTGATCGAAATTCGATCGAAAGATGAGGCACTTACTTTCTCGCCTAATTCTGCCTTTTTGAGAAACAACGCCACGAAACATCCCCTCAACACGGTGCCGAAATTACATGTGCTAAGCACCAGCCGGGTGCTATCGCAACAGCCCTCTTCAAAAGACGAATTCTTTCTTTGCTCAACCACCGTAATGAAACTTGCCTTTCATTTGTTCTTATACTAACATTTATAACGCCGGTGTCATCAGGTCGTTGCCTATACGCATTGAGGTGCGGGCGAGAAAAGAAATGAGCACTAATTAGCCGAAATAAGGAAAAAAATACAATAAAACATTAACCACTAACAACGCCCACGTTACTATTTGTTTCCGTTTTCGCTAAATGGGCGATGAGTTTTCGAAAAGAATTTTTTTGAGGCTCTGTTTTTGAACAGAAAGTTTCATAGGTCATGATTGTTTGACCAGGAAAAAAAAAGAGAAGAACTTTGAACAATGAAAATAGCCCACAAATAACGCATGCAGCGGTGCAAAGTGCGAAAGTCATAGAAAATGAATCGCTGCAAGACCTATCTCCTAAAACTTCCGAAATTTTCTATTATTGCCGCCAACATGTACCCAACTGATGAGTATCGGTCACTTCCGAAATTTGTATTTGTTGATGTGCGGTAAAAGAAAGAGATAATTGCACGCATTCGGTGAGAATTATTTTAAAAAGTCAACTTACCCTGTCCGCATAAAGCTTTGTGGCAAGAAAAACCGTTCTCCGTACTTTTCGATGACAAGCCTGGAGGGGATCGAGATTAATATGGTGCTCAGCAGTTTTTTCGGTTGCGATGAAACAAAGAGCACCTCTCAAAAAAACAAACTGAAGCAATCCACCAGCTTCATGAGCTAATGTGGACCAATATTTTATCATAGTTTTCTCGCTGCACTGAAACATGCATAAGTTTAGTTAAAAATTTGGAAATCCCACTCCTGGCCATATTTCGACCATAAAGAGTAACACCTAACCAGAATTAGTGAGCATGATAAGTGTGCAGTTGACAGATGTCTTACACCATTGTGCCTCATGGTTTTCAAAAAGAGCATTTTTGGAGCAGGTTTGCAGTAGGCTTTCATTTTTTGATTGAGTCCTACTCTTCTCTAATTTCCCTTACAGAAGTACTAGAACATCGCATTATTTCACTCTCTGCCGTGTCTATTATCTAGTTTCAGCTTGGGAATCACAAAGTCAGAGTTGCAAACTTCGGTGCGACTGTATGCAACTTACAACGACCGACACCTTTTGCCAATATCAAACAGATTTTCTTTTTTAGAATCTGAGAGGTTTATTTTATTTTGCTGACACTTCGTGGAACTATTTAGTCGAGAATACGAAAATGCCGGAGACCCTGTGGTTATTTGCTAGATCCGTTGATATGTATTCCAATTTGTTTAATTTTTTTCTCTGAATGCGTAAATGTGTAGCACTTTTAAAAACTAAGGAATCAATATACATAAAGGACGACGATACAGCTTACTGAAAGCGAACTCGTTGCCTAAAGCGCTTGTTTGTTCGACAGTACTGATGCAAGGCTGCATATGGCAAAAACGACAGATTGTAAGCAGGGAGTTGTTTAAAATTTGTCTTCTTTCCGAAAGGCAAAGTCGACAGATTTTAAATTTGTCGTCTTAGTCATCTCGAAGCATCGTCATTACCTTTTCTCCTCATCTTCTCTTAATCACTTGTCTCTCATACATTTCTCTGACATCCGTTGGCTGTGTTTGAAAAAATAGTGGAATAAATTTGAATATAAATGTATTCATGCAAATACAGGAATATGTATATTTGAAGAGTACGAACGTTATGCCTCCCAGAGGGAGTATAGATGAGTGTTGCGCCCCCAATCATGACGAGGACGATGACACCGACGAAAACCTTGACAAACCACATCCTGGCATGCTAAAGAAGCGAATACATGTTTTTTTTCAAATGCAACTTCCCTCAGGAGTGGGCTGGTTGCGACTGACAATAAAATTTGCAAACTGGCATCATACATCAGCAGGAATGACCCCTGGCAAGTGCTTATTTGGGCGCATTCGCTCTTTTCATACAACTCAGCTAGAATCGAGTGAACGCTGCCGGAAATGTTTCGAAATATTTAATTTTGGTGAGTACGCAAAAAAATTGCAGTTGCTTGCAGAGACGGCGAAAAATACCAATTCTAAGGTCCTAGACAACTTTATCACCCGAAACACCTAACAAGGTGATCACTGTTGCGTTGCGCAAATCGCTCTGTTTTTACTTTATTCACAAACGCCTCATGCTCATCGTATTTCTAATTGCACCAGGCCCATTGTCATGGTTTTCTAGCTCATTCGACGGTGCGTAAACATTTTATTTCTCATTCCCTGTCCAAAGCGTCGGACTCCATACAGCTACTTCTGAACAACGATAACTTTCTTTGCGTGCCTCTTTCCTGCTGTTTCATTCATCATCTTTGCGTACCGCCATTTTGTTTTCCAGCGGACTTTGACTTTATTCTCAGCTTTTGTTACTCGCATTCTTTCATTACTATGTGAACTGACGAATCGTGCAAGGAACGTGAAACTGTGTTGTTCTCAATATGAAATTGCACCACTAAGCTATGCACTTTGAGTGTCATTCGATCGTTCCATGTGATGCTCCTTTTTTAATCTTTTCATGACACATTCTACCTCCTCTTCGAAGATGAGCGGCTTTTAGAAGTCATGTTTCGGTTGTTCGGAGTCAATTTTTACTGTCTTCTTATAAGAGTTCGAGTAGAAACAACGAATTTCCTCTTTAAATGATTTTGCACCACCTCTTTTGATTTCAGCTAGTTTCGTCCCTTCTTCTTCACCTCTGACTGTCATCAGTCGTTTATTTGTCATAGCACTGTCGCTCAGCTTCATTCGATTGCCATCTATACCGATTTGAAATTTCTTGCGAATCGTTTTGCATAACTCAGAGTATTTCACCTCAGTGAAGAAATTTTGAGTAACTTTCCGTTTGCCTTTTACGATCACTGAATTAATTTTGCTTAGCATTTTAGATCCTAACTTCCAAAGTTATTTTACTTTTTGCTTTTATGCGCATTTGTTTAATCACAACGGTATTTCGTCGTTGATTTGAATATAGATTTGTGAACAATCGTGATAGTGGTTTTCATTGGCTCATTCGTTCGCATCGCATTTTTTTTGATGCGGTCGGTTCTTCTTTTCTTTTGCCTGCTTACGGCGCCGCAGGCAAATGTCGCGATATTGCTCGCCTTGTCTGCGAGCGAGGTAGTTTCTCGTTCAACCTTGCTAAAAATGCTTTTGGTTGCATTTGTAAGGTATGGCAAAGTCACTCTGCGCGTATTTATGCGTGCTGACCATATGCATACCTTATATTTTCGAAGTGACGTCGTTAAAGTTGAAACCTAAAAAATTTGTTACTAAAATGTACAGCATAAGAAAATGCCAGCACCAAATTCTACTTAGTCCACTAGCTATGAGCTCAATTATAAAGACGTCTAACATGTGCTTCAGCCGACAATATTAAGATCATTTATTCAAAAAATATCGATCAACTGTCGATTGCCTTACCATAGGCGCCAAAGTTAAAGTATTTGCTGATGATCGAAGGTTATACGCTGACCACCTAATTCATGCTGATAATCGTGTCGTTCTTCAGCAAGAACTTAACAATTTTTATGACTTATCGTTTAACTGGTCCCTTCCGAAATCTGTTCCCAAATTTACCATTCTTCGTGTTGGTAGCTGCAACGGTCCGCGTTATGGGTCTGCAACGGTCCGAAACTTAGCGTTACACTTTTCGGAATGTATCCTGATCTAAAAGTTCTCATCGTTACTTTGTTATTGTTTAAATTCCACATCCGCAATATTAACCATAGGCTTATTGCAAATGTCGCTGTCATCTTCAATCGCTCATGTGCCCTCCTAGATCCGTGTTTATGCAATTGTCTTCAGAACCTGCGCCGAATATTTGATTGAATATGCTCCAGTGTCTGGATGTACACTTAAGAAACCTCATTCATATCCAGAAGGTTCAATGATCCTTTACTAGAATCTTTTATAAAATTTAGTTTTAAAACATGAAATGTTGTGAGCACGATAATGTAATGGGTTTTGCTATTTTCGAATTGAGAAGATTTAAAGTGAACCTATCCTATGCACGCCCTATAGAACCTTGTTCGGATTCACCCGCATAGATTAATCTCAAATTCTCGTTTTGAGCAACCACGCGAATATAACTCTCAGTTAAACTGTTCAATTAACCGCTGCAATTCACTTTCCACTAAGGTGATTAGTGATTAAAACTTCCTTTTTCGAAAGGTGACTTCGTAGATCACCGTCTTACTAGTCGGTGTCGATCAGTTACACCCCATTCAGCTGTAATTAGCTCGCAATCTCCCATCAGCTTTATGCATATCCTCTTTGATTTCGTTTGTTTGGTCTCTTTTCCTTTGCTTCCTTCCACTTTTTTTCGTTTTACTTTGCTGTTTCTTTCGTATTTCGACACCCATACCAGTATTCACTTCTCGAACGTTTCTGTGCTGTTCTGTTTATTTTTTCGAAGTAAATGTTATTACTATTTACTGTTATTACCATTTATTATTATTATCATATTATTATTATTGATTATTATTATTAGCATCAATTATTACTGTTATTTACTATTATTATTATTATTACTGGTCATTATTATTATTACTAACAATTATTATTATTGTTAATAATTATTATCATTATTATTTATTATTATTGTTACTAATTATCATTACTACTAATTATCATTGTTACTATTGTTGTTACTATTATTATTGCTGTTATTATCATTTTCATAGAAGCTGAATAGTCATCAAGTGAGGTGTAGCTCATGGAATCCAATTTTACCTGTGAATAACGTCACAAATGAATGAAGCTCGAGGAATCTCTCTGATATTTAGTTTTACGCATAGTCATGAATGCATCGGAAAATTTTTCAGTGTTCCATGGCAGAAACGAAAGGGAGCTTTGACAGTGTGAGAAAGTTCTGCGCGGGCAAGACCTATTTTCTTATGATTAGTG
Organism: Toxocara canis; assembly: GCA_000803305.1. Classification (NCBI taxonomy): domain Eukaryota; kingdom Metazoa; phylum Nematoda; class Chromadorea; order Rhabditida; family Toxocaridae; genus Toxocara; species Toxocara canis. The sequence goes on along the minus strand of JPKZ01002581.1, from coordinate 18,192 downwards.
AAACTGAACTGTCACCGAGTACGGGAAGCGGTCGATGTAAAATAGCATTTCGCCAAACATTGCAAAAATGCTATGGAGACCAAGGCGATTCGTTTGTCAGAGTCGAGAAGCTTGCTGACAATAACGTGAGTATATATCTTGAGAGAAACATGTAACATATGGTTTCCTATAGTAGGGTCTTGTTTCTTCCGCAAGCCAAATTTTCAGCAGCAGGACCCGCTTTTGCGTTAGGAGTGGTCAAGTCATGCGGGGGGGGGGGGGGGGGGGGGGAGAACAGGTGGAAAAGAGACGCAGGAGGATAAACACACAGAGATACTCTCACAGATCATGTGCGTTGAGAGCTGGAACTGCTGCACGGCTTGTCCTTTCGTGCATTCTTACATACGCAAAATCCTTAATGCTGTTTATAATGTTATCAAATAGGTTTCAGTGCATCATCAGGGGCTGAGAATACATGGAACTAGCCTTCGCTATAGTCCTTGCCCATCTTGCGTACCACTGAGACCCTCGTACTTAGGATGATACGTTATTTTTATGTTGAAGGATTGAAGACTTGAGGACAAATTTTCAAAAGATGATTTCGAACAGAAAAGAATTCTACAAGCTAGTCGTCCCAATAATTTTTTAGTTCTGACTTTCAAAAAAGCGCCGCACGCATTTGTGCACACCCATGGAGGCTTGAACGTGAAAGAATGGCACAATTTTTTCATGTGAGCCAAATGCTAGAAACAGGAAAGAGGCATTTGTGAGAATGCGCAGAGGGACGAAAATTGAACACTGCGTTTGGTTGACATGCAAAGGGATGCCAAGACAGCTGTAACTACATCGATTCCCGTATTGTTGCAGCTGGCAACCATGTGCACGCATGATTGTTTTGACCAGTTTCGGAACGTCCGGGGTCAGCCTCCTAGCGATCCGTCAGGGAATCGAACCCAGGTCTTCCCGCACACGAAGCAGGAGCTCTACCACCGCGCTAATGTCCGCCCGTTTCGTTAACATGCCATATGAAATGCGTTTTAATGGATTTCATCGTATTTTCAGAAGATATTTTTAGAAACCAGAACTGCAAAAAAATATCATCTTGATTTCCGCGTTTCAGTTTCGCAGTGGAGCAGAATTCAATGAATCGTGCGATGGTAGCATGACGCTCAGCAACGTGTGCATCGGCGATGATAGAGTGGTTTACTTGGTAATGCGATGCGCTGATTGGGAATCGACTAGTCAGCCTGAATCTGACGAAGATTTCGATGAAATGGAATGTGATGAACTTCTAGCAAAAGTTTATCGAACTCGTCACGCAGGTTTGTTTCAGTCTCATAAGGAGTTAAATTTGGTTGTTGAATCGAAACAGTCATTTGATTGCCTCATTTACTAACAAAAGGGTCGGCGTCGTTTGGTCTTGATCACCGCACACTTTGACAAAGGACCCTTGTTTCATGCGACAAGCCATAAAATTATAGAGTGTGAAGCCAAGCATGAAGCAGTGGCAAAATGTGAGGTAGGTTATTCTACAATATTTACTATAGTCTTCCATCATTCTCCTTCTCAACATTTTATTTGCACCTGTATTAGCTTCTGGCGCTATCGTTTTTCTCCGAAGAAGCGTGAGCGTCTCTTAGCTAAGACGGCATCTGGCGCTTCTGGCTGCACTTGCAGTAGCATTCGTCGCACTTCCTCAGCAAGTGGCTGAAATCGGTATCAATATTACATTGAGAAACATCCCAGTCCTCGGATGTAGCAGCTTGCAAGGAAAGGCCATCTGTAAACTGCGTTGGTCTGTCGCGACAGATTACGTTGTTGTGAACCCTTCCTTCCCTCTTGAAGACGATTCTAACCATTGCTATCACAAGACAATGGCCGGACCACAAGACTATCACGAGACTGGATGCGCCCATTCCACGAGAACGGGTACATCCGCAACCAGTCTTCGCTTGTTTTTGATTGTGGACTTCCTATCGATTCGAACAATGAGTACACCAACATGCGAACACATCTCACCGGAGATAATTTTAGTCATTGCCTGTGGCCATACAACGAATCCGACACCTTCACCTCTTTCGGCTAAACTTCAGTACCGTCTCTCCATTTCGTTGTGATGTGTATGTCGACATACACGTTGAACTTATGCGCCTGGTCTAGTTAATGGCAAGGATGTGAACCTGAATGTTGTGGATTTCATGTAGCAAAATATCCACCGTTTGGTCGCTGGTGAGCATTCGAACGTTGAACTTGCCCACATTTAAATAAAGACAGGGTGACGGTCTCAATACTGCGAAATTCTTAACACCGTCTTCTGCTCCCTTGTCAACTTCCATACCGCCGTCACTGTGTAGGCGACAAGAGGCTGCGCAGGAGTGAGGGCTGTTTCTTCTTCCTTTCGATGCTTGCTATGAGCAATTTTGGATCATCTGATTGTCAGCTTGCTGGTGATCCTGATTTCTCTGATTTCTTTACCGTTCTTCTGGAGAAGAGTGCTAGATGAATACACTCTCTCAGCTTTTGTGGTCTTTCAGCTTATCTGTCCCCGATCCTCCCCATGTTCCTTGATTGTGGACATCACCTGTAGGAGGTTTGCTAGGAGTTGATCGTACGGGGGATACCAGGGATATCGGATTGCGGTTGCAGAAATGACCGGAGCCACTCTAGGATTCGTTCATATGACCCTCGCCCCGACTGATTAGCAACGGCCATAACATAGCTTAACTCTGTATCGTATAAACTGAATGAGGCTGAGTATTTGTGGTCGCAATAGTTAAGCGGTCTCTTGCAATCAAGTGCATTCAAGTGAGAATACCGAAAAAATAAAGTTTTAAAAATCATCTGACGAAACGATTCAATCCTTTGTTCATTATATCCATCATTAAAATCTTTTAGGAGTTTTTCGAATAGTTCAACGTATCCGTTCAAAGCTGAAAAAGTCCGCATAAAATCATAGTGTTTTTTCTTGAAAATCTTTGTTGGGCTTCTAACTCGAAATAATTCTAAAATGCCATATCGCATTCTGATGTTAATTGTTGGTTGCACTGAGGTGAAAAAAACGCTTTACATCTATGGTATGCACTGTAATAAATTATCGTATTGTTCTGCTAAATTTGAAATTATTAAAAATTATCGTTTCTTTTTTTCTATACAATAAATCGTAATATTGTCTTGCATCCTTAATCAAATCGTTATGTTCCGTAATGGTCGTATTTGCCTATTATCTCTCAATAGATGCTCTCAGCCCGAAACAAGGCTTTCAATTTATGAATTTGAAAATTTCATCGGGGTGTAAAGAACGTTTGACGTGACAAATATGAAGCTACCAAGCAAAGGCCAAATCAAGACTGCTGAATACTAAAAGCTATGAAAATTGAAAGAAAAAACCGACTTCATTATTGAATTTATCTTTAGGCTGATAAATATGAGAGTTCTCTCAAACGCTGGTTGGGCATTAGCCATTTCTTCGACTATAAAGAGGTCTTAGGTTGCTGAATTTTTAGCGCTTTGCTGCCCATCTGTAAATTTATGCAGTCTTGCCCTAGAATTCCGAGCTACCGAAGCAAGTTGAACTGCTGGATTCCTTTGGGATGAAGAAATGCCATTCCTCTAATGTACAGCTTTTGTAACGCAAGTATAGTGGTCGCATGAGGAGTTTATTCATTCGGGCGATTTAATGCCAAATGAGGAAAAGTTTAAATTGATCTCCTACTTGCACCGAGGGTCGCGGTTTTTATCCATTTATGCAAATTTTCAATTTACAAGTGCATTATGACGGCGCCGTTTCTGTGCTCAATTAATTGTGTCTGTCTATTCGGCTGGTTCAGTTGAACAGTCATTGGAGCTGGATTCATGAAATATGATAGGTATAATCTATACGCTAGGATTGTTTCATATCCTCCATTATAAAACTGAATTGATGACCCGCCGTCAAATCAGGTGAGGGGGGGGGGGGAAGAGTTGGGAAGGATGAGGAGAAATACACCCCCTTAAAGAGGATAAAAAATTTACACCCATTCACTTGTCACATTGCATACCTAATCTACCAACAGTAAAACGAATTTTTTTCAGAAAATTTTAAGGGCGGTCGGGTCAAATAAAAATTCAATATGCGTCAATGGCGAGTTGTTCATGAAGAACGCTTGCTCGATACGCAGGCCATCAAAACCCACATTAAGACACTCATGTTACACGAATTCCCATTAGTTCTTTAAGGCGACTGATGAAATATACAAAGCGATCGGCAGTGAAACAAATAAGTTTTGCGATTTTATACATCTGTAGCTCCCTAGAACATTGATCGAATAGCGTCAAAACATTGATCAAGTGTGTAGATTATTTCGCTATCTAGTTGCATTAGCTCTCGAGCTGAAACCATCGAACACACCGAAACACAGGCGTACAAACATGAAAAGCGACACGATGGGAATGCAAAAACGCTTAAGAAAGGTTTCAGAGAGTTTTGCCGCGGCCATTTAAATGAGAAAGTGAATGCATACCGGTCGGTCGATTGCACGGAAATTTGCCTTCAATAGTACGATTAATGCAAAAGATGTATATGAGATCGGTGAAGCGATAAATTCTTTATGCTCACTCAATAAAAGTGCTTTTTAATAAAATCGCTCCCGTTCTCGAAACGAGAGTGCTATAGATTCAGGGATCACTATAGCAGGAGACAGTGTTCATATTTTTGAATGTTGACATTTTCGATGAATGCAACAAAGGCACTAAACTGGTCTTGCTTGCAGGCGGCAAGAGCGTGACTATCACTGGATATGTTATAATGGCTGCTAGTGTGGGTTTATTAGTGACGAGAATGCTGACCACACTCCTAACTATCCGACGTGATACTCATAAGGATAAAGACCAAGATGCGACTAGCAGCACGACAACCATGATGGATTCGAGCCCGCACCAGCCTGGTACGACAACAATTTCACGTGATTTTATGGTTGGTGATTTATTATGTTTTGTCATGCGCTATAGGTAACCGTGAACCATACATAATATGAGCTCATTTCGACGGAAGATAGTCGTCTCCAAGACCAGCCTTCACATCGCTGTAAGAGTTTATGTTACTCGGCAAGCTTTAAGCAGAGAGCAAGCAGTATCGTAAGCGATAGTACGGAGAAGAGGGAAATGCAAGGATTCTGGAGCAATTCTGTTCGAAAAGCTAAGAAGACATTCGAACCAATATATACACTGATTTAACGCCATTTGTTTGCCGAAGTATTTGTTAGCGTCAGTTGAGTAAACTGAAATACAAAACACTTTAATGCGTATATATCGTCATTGTAGTTTGTGAAAGTGGTTGATTTGATAGAAGAAACTGTTGAACCGCTTGTCATGGTGGTGGACTGGTCTACTTTTTCATTTACTTTTTAACTTCACCGAAATGAGCTCAAAAGATGCATGCAAATTTCTCGGCACATTAGAGAGCTTGCAACCATTCTTTTCCTAAACCAGGCGAATGGTTCCGAAACTACGTATGAGAAGGTGCACGCTGAAGGCACCTAAAGATCAAAAAGGCAATCGATTGATCAAGTTGCCAGAACTTTTGTTTTGTTCGCTTGCTAATACAACTTTCGCCGTTCTCGTTGCTTTAGCTTGAAAAACCCTGAGTGCCTCCATCCTATCCATCTGCCTTGCGCTGTTATTTTTCCGTTCACTTGCGTTAAAGTCTATCCGTGAAATGAAGGTGGAGACAGGTATTCACACTTAACCTTTATATACCAGTGGCGAGTTTTTACCTTTGGCAGTGCGCTATTTTCAAAGTTAGTGAAAACTTATCGGAGGGTTGCGATTTGGGTTAGCTTTGTCATCTATAAAGAAAATTCGCTATGAGCCAATGATAGACCATATATATTTACCTAGATTGACCTAATGGTTCCCGAGTTAAGGCTGTCAATTGAAGACAAGTGAGCAGATATTTGCTTCCCCGCTTTTCGCATGCGGTTTTTGCTTCCGCTTGTTTACGACAATCTGAAATTCTCGTTAGCCTCTGGCAATGTGAAATCCCGCTTACTATGTTTCCGTCATTCTCGATCCGCAGATTGTGATGAATTCACAAGTATATTTAAGATACTGCTCGCAAACGCATGGCAAACAGTTTCTATTTATTACGGTTGTGGCAAGAGTCTTTTGGGAACGGTAGCGAAGGCGGCATGGCTTCTAGGGAAGCGTTTACGTTTCATAGTGACCATCGTTATCGGCTTACGTCAACACTCTCATGAGCGCGGGTCCATCCTGCTTTTACGTTGAGAAATTTGGAAATATCAACCAGAAGGCGCCAAAGAAGTGATACTGATGCGTTATATGCGAGCCTGCAAAAAATCGGCTCCAGTGCAGCATATGCGAAAAGTAGCGATTACTGCCTCGACTAATTCCGGAGCTGGATAGTACATCTCGTAATGTGCTCTACTGTGCTCCGGAGGATGATGCTTTCAAACGAGTATACTGGTCCCTATTTGCTATCTATCAAAGGAAACGTCGTTTCTGCAGATCGCTGATACCCAGCTGATGCTCTCCTTGTTCGCGATCACCTCATGCTTGTAGATTGCAGTAACGTTAAACGAGTATCGAATTTACAGGAAGGTGGAACGATTGCTGAACGAACCGATCTCTACTCTGACACCACCAAGATGGCGTTAAACATGCCGGTTTGATATGCAAAGTGCGCGCCCATTCCACAACTACCATTCACGTAACCTACCACCCGATAGCATACATAGATGAATTTACCAAGTGAGCGCCTGTTAAATCAAATAATAAATGTCTTTTTTTCTTAAGTATCTTGCAATGCGACGTCTAAGAATTCCTGCGTCGGAGTTTTTAAAAAAAATTTTTACTCGCTCTCATCCTTTTCTTTGCACACGATCCCATAGGTATTTTATTGAATTAACTTCACTTAAATGATGAAAAAAATGGAATTTCACAGGCGAATATTGTATTAGACCAGCGATTGCTTAACTGTACTGCATTTATGAGTTTTGCACCTTTTTTTAATGAATAACAATCCGTTAATTGAGAAATCATTTGTATCTTCTGAGGAAAATATTGTGATCCACCGAGTCATTCATTTTAGGTCACATTGCTTTATTGTTTTTTTCTGCCAAACTCCAAGAATTCATTACCGTCACTATTATAGTTAGTATTATTGTATTGCATCTTCCTATTCTTATGGTAAGAAAACAACATGTGCTCGCATTCTTCGGCCTTTTCTCGCTGAATTTTCCGCCGTACTATATTTCTATGTGTTCAGTATACTGTACTCGATTACAACTTGTAATGCATATTGTGTTAATCTGTGCAATGAAAAAGATCCTTTAGAACGCTATTCCAAAAAATATTATACTGAATACAAAGAGATATGCCAGTTCATTATCGAAAACGGAATTATCAAATAAGCTGATCGAAGTAAGCGATATTCTCCGCAAAGAGTTTGAAAGATGTCAAGAACAGTTTTCCATATCAAAAGTGCATTCCACTTTAACCTATGTGGTCAGTTTCCATTCGGTTTTTGCGAAAAGGTTCAGGACGTTGAAATATTATGTTTTTTTCGTAAATTCACAAAAATATTGATGGCTTGTTTCTACGTGTAATTGGAATCTATGATCGATCTGACTATAGGTCTGCGCAGCATATTAAGTCTAGTATAGTTATGAGATTTGTCTGTAAAAGAGTGGAGCTTCCCGCCTTGAGTAATCCAAAAATAGACAACTTAAATCTGAAAGCAATATTTTAAATGCTGGTCTGGCATCGATTTCCAAGTATCGTTCTACAAGAAAAATCGCCCCTGCGAGAACTATCAAAAAATTTTAACATGATTCATAGCATTCATGATCCTCTGAAGATCTCAAGTGAAAGTTGAACGCTTATAAATATTTATCTTCCATAGGACAAATGGTGCCTTCCTACGTCTCCTCCTAAGTGGTATCACCGGACCTCTCCTAGGGTATAAAATGAATGGGATTGGTTTTATTTCCAGAGACAGTATATAATGTATCACTGTTATGGCCTTCGGTTGCACTGGACAGACCACTATCCAGCGCTTCTGCTCCTTCATTTTCACTTTGTTGGTCTCAAAATAAGGGAACGCTATTCGTCTTGTGCATAACGACGAGAAAATGGTGCTCGCATTCAGGCACTTTCTGAGATTATTAGCGCATCCGCCATTTGGATCATTTTCGTGTTAAATTTTAAAAAGGCTGGTCCCCTCACAAAACCTTGCCTCAAGTGTGTAATAATGCTGAAGACATGCTCTTCTGATGGTGGATTTTCGTGGGCTTGCCGGTGTATTGCCTTCTGTGCCAGTTACTCTTTGTCTACTTTAGGTGTGCTCTTACATTTGAGCGTTAAAATAATAGGCAAAGAAACTGTCCGCATCGCGCAGTACTGCTCAGTATTTTTAACATAAAATCAGGAGCATCAACGCAACGGCGGGGATATCGCTCAAGAGTTCCGATCGATTTTTCCATTCCTTTCTACTGTGATTTGTGTGCTCGCATTTGCCCCTTATGGTGTGTGTTATGCTCGCTTGTGCCTTATGCCATGTGTTATGCCCGCTTTAACCTTCTGCCGTGTGTTATGCTCGCTTGCACCTTATGCCGTGTGTTATGATCGCTTGCACCTTATGCCGTGTGCTATGCCCACTTTGACCTCACGCCGTGTGTTTTGCTCGCTATCAACTGATGCCGTGTGTTATGCTCGCTTGCGCCGTATGCCATGTGTTATGCTCGCTTGCACCTTATGCCGTGTGTTATGATCGCTTGCACCTTATGCCGTGTGCTATGCCCACTTTGACCTCACGCCGTGTGTTTTGCTCGCTATCAACTGATGCCGTGTGTTATGCTCGCTTGCGCCGTATGCCATGTGTTATGCTCGCTTGTACCTTATGCACTGTGTTACAGTTGTTTACTTCGGACATCTGCGAATAAACTCATTCATTCAACTATACATAACCGTTTCTCGTCGACAGTGTATTCGCTACGGTAGGCTGGTCTGCAATGTAGAGAGATCTATTTCCTGTAACGACTCTCGAGGCATTTTTACAACATAGACTTTATGCATATTCCCCGACATATACAATACTGAAGCAAAAACTACATCTGTTTTAGATCAGTTGCGCAGGAATTCTGTGAGAGAATTTATTACATAAAGACACCACAAGACAGCTTAAGGCTTCTGTTAACGAGTGAGACATTATCAGCGAACGTCATGAATGAGAGAAACGTTAGGTTAATTCGCTGATAAGCCATGTTTCGCTCCACGTAATCACGCAATTTCTAGAATCAGGCAGTTACCTGAATAAGGCAATTACCTGAAATAATTCTTTGTCAATAAAAGGTTTGGTAAATTTCTGAGAAATCAGATTCCATAAGATCATCACTCAAATGCTATTCATATTCACTAAAACGACAGGAGGGGAAAGAAAAGTGAAGAAAATTTCTCAATTTTATTTTGGTACCGCTAACATGCAAAGCTATCAGTAAGCGTTGGTGGCACCGATGGCTCGTAAAACACACATTTTCCACGTGCTTCCAAGCATGCATAACAGTACTGTTAGGGCGCTGGACGAGATTCAGAAGGCAGGCTTTTGGTGCCGGCATCGTTGAATTGTTTGAGAATGTGTTTGTTAAACAGCCTGTATCGAGAGGTGCTTGTAGCATAGTGCAGCACTGGAGCGAAACTTGTGGAATCCATTCGAAAGACTTCTACATCGAATGATATTAGAAAGGACAGAGTGCTACAAAAATCAATTAAGGAAATGAGGAGCCTTAGAAAGCCACTGACCACCCTTTGGAATATATTGTCGCCTGCCTATTCAAAACCACAATCATCACCTCCCACGGTAATTTATTGCTGTGCAAAATCGGCAATGAAATCGAACTGGAATTCATTCCGTTCAAACCAAATGAGGGAAGAAGCTGTGAAACTAAATTAGATGCTCGTCGAGTGCGAAAGCAAGCAAAGCAGTTGTACAGTTATCCTCGGAAGATTAACCAATAAAATAGTTGATCAACGGCTACAAGGGCATATACTGTAGTGGAAATGTTCTCATGAAATACGATTACTGTATGCGGCAATCGAAATACATCAAAGCAATGGAGCGCACCCTTGTGAAGACAGGTTCCTCTGATTGCCACCATTAAAAAATATGACATTGTTCACTGATGAATCAGACGATAATCTAGCAAGTGTCCATAAAACGAAGTTCGCGGCGGAACATGCAAAAGTACTGAAAATAAGGTTATTTTATGAACACGAATAATGATGTCTACTCACATTTTTTCACTATATACTGCCAAAAAATGTTCGTGAAACATATTTGAAACTCGGCCTCTCAACCGAAGCGTGGCGCGGTGGACAACGCACGCGTCGACCGAAGATTGCAGGATCAAGTCCTGCCGTGGCAGGGGATATCGGGCATTGGGGATAACATTGACATCAGAAGTGATTGGTGATGTCATGCCAGCATTTTCTTGCAATTTTGCATTTTGAATTTCGCAACATCTTCGGTGCCAAATCCTGGAACCGCGCACTTCCCAGGGGAGCTTTGATCACCTACCTGCCGCGTGGCGCAAAGGACAACGCGTCGGTCTTCGCAACCGAAGATTGCAGGTTCGAGTACTGCCGTGGTCGGGGACATCGGGCATTGGGCGATAAAATTGACATCAGAAGTCAATCATGATATCATGCCAGCATTTTCTTGCAAATTTGCATTTTTGATTCCACAAATTTTAGGTTGTCAAATCCAGGAACCGCGCACTTCTCAAGGCGCCATCGACCACCTAACGGCTGCGTTGCGCAATGGATAACACGTCGGTCTACGGAACCGAAGATTACAGGTTAAAATCCTGCCGTGGTCGGAGATATCGGAGATTCGGCGATGACATTGACATCAGAAGTGATTGATGATGTCATGAAGGCATTTTCTTGCAATTTTGCCTTTTTAATTTCGCAAATTCTTGCCTCACGAATCTTGAACCGCGGGATTCTGAAGGGTCTCGGAATCACCTCACAACCGCGTGGAGAAATGGATAACGCATCGGCCTTGGGAACCGAAGATTGCAGGTTCGAATCCTGCCGTGGTCGGGGATATCGGGCATTATACGATAACACTAACATAACCGGTGATTGATGATGTCATGCCAGCATTTTCTTGCAATTTTGCATGTTTAATTTCACAGATTCTTGCGTCCCAAATCTTGAACCGCGCGCTTCTGAGGGGGGGTTGGATCACTGTCGGCCGCGTGGCGAGAAGGGTAACGCGTCGGTCTTCGGAACAGAAGATTGCAGGTTCGAGTCCTGCCATGGTCGGGGATATCGGGCATTATGCGATAACACTAACATTACCGGTGACTGATGATGTCAAGCCAGCATTTTCTCGCAATTTTGATTTTTTAACTCCACCAATTTCACCTTCCCAAATCCTGAAACCGCGCTCTTCATATCGCGCCTTTGACGACCTAATGGCCGCGTGGCGCAATTTAGAACCCGTCGGTCTACGAACCGAAGATTGCAGGTTCGAGTCCTCCCGTGGTCGGGGATATCTGACATTCTTCTATGACATTGACATCAGAAGTGAATGATGATGTCATGCGAGCATTTTCTCGCAATTTTGCTTATTTAACTCCACAAATTTCACCTTCCCAAATCCTGAAACCGCGCACTTCACATCGCGCCTTTGACGACCTAATGGCCGCGTGGCGCAATGGACAACGCGTCGGACTATGGAACCGAAGATTGCAGGTTCGAGTCCTGCCGCGGTCGAGGATATCGGGCATTGGGCGCTAACACTGATATCACCGATGATTCATGATGTCATGCCAGCATTTTCTCGCAATTTTGCCATATTAATTTCAGAGATTCTTGCGTCCCAAATCTTGAACCGCGCGCTTCTGCGGGAGGGTTGGGTCACCGAACGGCCGCGTGGCGAAATGGATAACGCGTCGGCCTTCGGAACCGAAGATTGCAGGTTCGAGTCCTGCCGTGGTCG
>JPKZ01002570.1:96926-98064 GCA_000803305.1 Toxocara canis | reverse complement strand
ATTTAACCGTATGAATGAACACTCAACATAGCTGATCATGCGTGGTTGTGTGTAATCGTGTTATTGAACACTCAACATAGCTGATTATGCGTAGTTGTATCTAATCGTATGATTGAACCCTCAGCATAGCTGAACCTTCGTAGTTGTATCTAATCGTAGGATTGAACACTCAACAACTGAACAATCAACATAGCTGATCATGCGTTGTTGTATCTAATCGTATGACTGGACACTCAACAGAGCTGAACATTCGTAGTTGTATCTAATCGTATGGTTGAATACTCAACAAAGCTGAACATTCGTAGTTGTATCTTATCGTATGACTGAACACTCAACAAAGCTGAACATGCGCAGTTGTATCTAACCGTATGAATGAACACTCAACATAGCTCATCATGCGTGGTTGTGTGTAATCGTAGGATTAAACACTCAACAATTGAACAATCAACATAGCTGATCATGCGTAGTTGTATCTAATCATATGATTGAACACCCAACACAGCTGATCTTGCGTAGCTATATCTAATCGTATGACTGAGCACTCAACAAAGCTGAACATTCGTAGTTGTATCTAATGGTATGATAAGCCCAAGCCTGAGCCTACGCCTAAGCCTTAGCCTAAGCCTACGCCTAAGCGTTAGCCTGAGCCTAAGCCAAAGCCTAAGCCTAAGCGTAAGCCTGTGCCGAAGCGTAAACCTTAGCCTAAGCGTAAGAATAAGCCTAAGCGTAAGCCTAAGCCTAAACGTAAGCCTGAGCCTAAGCGTAAGCCTATGCCCAAGCTGAACATTCGTAGTTTTATATGCGGGTGTACATTTGCAGCTAGAAGTACCCCAGACGAGTTACCACCTCTTAGCAAGTTGCTTATGGTATATGCGGGTATACATTTGCAGCTAGAGGTACCCCAGTCGAGTTACCACCTCTAAGCAAATTGCTTATGGTATATGCGGGTGTACGTTTGCAGCTAGAAGTACCCAGACGAGTTACCACCTATAAGCAAGTTGCTTATGGTATATGCGGGTGTACATTTGCAGCTATAGGTACCCCAAGCTAGAGGTACCCCAGGGCATATAATTTTCGAGTGGATGCGGCACGGGGCTGTTGAGGAACATCCTGTTCGTCTACAATATTGAAGTGATTT
>JPKZ01002570.1:69426-91926 GCA_000803305.1 Toxocara canis | reverse complement strand
TTATCACCTCTTTTAGCAAATTTTCGATTTTTTCAGATTTAATAATTGCTCAGTTCAAGCCTCTCAGGTGACTTCATTGGTCAGAACGCCATTCAAAATCGAATTCGTCCACACAAAATTAAGTAAACATAGCACTCCGCAATACTGATAAGTTATGGAAGCTATACATACAGGGATTTCAAAGCAAGAAAAAAGGAGAAATATCGGATTAAAACTTTCATTTAATGTTCGTAGTATACTAGCGATAATTTGTGTATCTCCGTTCAACATGAAAAAGAAATTATTTAAAGCAGAGCAAAAAATTTTTATCAATTTTTGTTTTTCACATGTAGAGATAATAAAACAACGTTTAACGTTATTTACTTAAATCGATAGTGTAATGCCGTCCATATTCAAGCAGAATTTCCTTTTTCCAATAAACTCTGGAAATATTCGATTGGCATCATTTAGTCGATTTATATCATAGATTGGAGATGTAAACAATCGCTTTGAAAAAAAAATTATACATTATATATATGCATATATATATATGTATATATACATGTATACGTATATGCATGTATATATATATGTATAAATATATGTATATGAAATTTCGAAATCCTTAACAACATTATCCTGCAGCATTAAATGAAATAGATGCTGATCAAGTTTGTCAAGCATCGATTATGAAACCGATGACGAAAAGAAGCACAAAAATTTCCTCACTATTTTCTTTTCTTTATTTTTCCATTCAGTTTTCTTCATGAAAACTGATGTTTCGACTTGGTTAATTCTAGCGCATTTCTACCAAATTACTGAGAAGTGGATGATCCTCCACATTATTATTAGAATTAGACGCTTATGCGTAATGAAAACCCTTAAATATGGAGTCACAAAAAATTCCATTCTTGCAACAAGATCGCAATAATTTGCGGGCACTTTCCCTATATAGTAACACACAACTTTCCCTATATTCTTCAACTAAAAAGACTCATCAGTTGTTAACGATTTCTTTTTTATTTGTTGTTATCCAGCATTTAATGAGGTGAGTATTTCGAGTGTGGCTCTCATTTGACAGTCAACTGTTTAAATGAGACTTCATCGACGAATTATTTCAGCTAATTTCTTCTTTAAAGCTATATTCCCAATCGGCATCGACCTTGCTATGGAATTTTTGTTAATTCTTATCGATATAGCGCACCGTAAAATGCAGCAAGCACAGTCACTGCATTTGACAGTGCCCTATATTGATAAGAATAACTCACCTCAGCTATGGAATTTTTGTTAATTCTTATCGATATAGCGCACCGTAAAATGCAGCAAGCACAGTCACTGCATTTGACAGTGCCCTATATTGATAAGAATAACTCACCTCAGCTATGGAATTTTTGTTAATTCTTATCGATATAGCGCACCGTAAAATGCAGCAAGCACAGTCACTGCATTTGACAGTGCCCTATATTGATAAGAATAACTCACCTCAGCTATGGAATTTTTGTTAATTCTTATCGATATAGCGCACCGTAAAATGCAGCAAGCACAGTCACTGCATTTGACAGTGCCCTATATTGATAAGAATAACTCACCTCAGCTATGGAATTTTTGTTAATTCTTATCGATATAGCGCACCGTAAAATGCAGCAAGCACAGTCACTGCATTTGACAGTGCCCTATATTGATAAGAATAACTCACCTCAGCTATGGAATTTTTGTTAATTCTTATCGATATAGCGCACCGTAAAATGCAGCAAGCACAGTCACTGCATTTGACAGTGCCCTATATTGATAAGAATAACTCACCTCAGCTATGGAATTTTTGTTAATTCTTATCGATATAGCGCACCGTAAAATGCAGCAAGCACAGTCACTGCATTTGACAGTGCCCTATATTGATAAGAATAACTCACCTCAGCTATGGAATTTTTGTTAATTCTTATCGATATAGCGCACCGTAAAATGCAGCAAGCACAGTCACTGCATTTGACAGTGCCCTATATTGATAAGAATAACTCACCTCAGCTATGGAATTTTTGTTAATTCTTATCGATATAGCGCACCGTAAAATGCAGCAAGCACAGTCACTGCATTTGACAGTGCCCTATATTGATAAGAATAACTCACCTCAGTATGCCAAATACCGACTTCCACCTCAAGCTTTAAAACTGCTTCCACATTAAAAGTGTCACACCTTGCCCGACTGTATGAAATAATGCTAACATTAATTTGGTTCAACAATAATGTTTTCGCAAAAACAAAGAACAAAAGAAAAACTATAAATTTTTCACTAAAATATATTTCGTATATTGCGAAATATATTTTAGTGAAAAATTTACAGTTTTTCTTTTGTTTTTTTTTTTACGAAACCAGTGCGAGACAGGTCATGCGGACTTGCGTTAAAATGCACGAACTATGCTCTAAAAACTGTTTGAGAATTATGAGAATGTGCGCGCTCCTGTGTCTTCTCTAAAGAACTCCGGAGCATTGTGCCCAAAAAATAACTACAAATTATTGTGTCTCAAGGTGTGATGGATTGTATGCCAAAGTTGCATCCCAGTTGTCCTACGCCAAAGTTTTTTGGACCGCATTGTCCGTTCACTGTCACGAATTCATGTTTTCTGAACAGTGCGCAACCATCCGCTTGCTAACGTGAATTTTTCACTTTTGGCAAAAAATCCCGTCGCCTGTTTTCGAAAACTTCTTTCCATTCCTTTCTAAAATCTCTTGATTCAACCGCCAAATCATAATCGTTTGTCCGCAGCTGGCGCTGTGTGCTTAGTTTAAGTTCTTGCTTTTATTTATCTTTTCGGACCACATTTCGGCATTGTCATTTTGTGTGCACTGTTCGGTTCATGTTACTGGTTAGTAGCAGGTGTGTTTACATAACTGTTTGTGATTGGCCGGTTTGATTAGTGCGTTTTGGTGCCATGAAATTACACTATTTTGTGTAATCGATTTTCCCTTTAGTACGCTGCACAGCTGCATTCCGAAATTTTTTTCTTGTTCAAAGCGATTACGTAACAGTTTAGTCAATGCACTCGCAGGCTACTTTTTTTCGAACAATGCAAACTATAAATGTTATTGTTTACTGCATGGCATTGCCGAGAACATGCAGTCATATAAAGCATAGGCATGCACTCCTGGCTGCTTCTGCCAACGGGTCGTCAGCAGGCTGACCACCAGGCGTTCAGAAACTGGTAACGACAATCGTATGTGGGTATGGTGGTCAGCTGCATCGATAACGGGAATCGATGAAATTACAGCTGCCTTTGTATCTTTGTACCTATTTATGCATGCACTGGCGTTCGCTATTCGAACAGGCAGTGGAATTCGTACTTTAAGAATTAGCGTCCAGCGCACCTCCAACGCAATTGAAATTATTTTAAAAGAACGGCATCAAATGCCGCTTTAAAACGTGGTGCACTATAACTTCATGCCTCATATCCTACCGTTTTCTTCGACAGCTGTAGTGCCATTGCGTCGATCGGATCGCTAAAAAAATTCAAATTTTTTCTTGATGACTTATTATCGCCGAAGGCTGCTTTGAAATTTCGGATTCTCCAAATTTCTCGCTTAGAACACTGCATCTATCCAAATATGATCTTTCTTTTTAAATGTTCTCGCTTTCAGATCGCACACGCGTAGTCACATGTGCAGCTAAAGTGTGTCTTTTTCTCATATTCCGTTCCAGCTTCTCAACTTTTGTTTCGGTAAACCGCAAAAAAATGAAGCAGCAGTATGGTAAACACTCAGGTAGCATGTCAAGTAGTATTTTTTCACTTCTTACAACATCAGCCTCTCCTTTGCGTGTTGCTTTCGTTCGTATGGCGCTTACGTTCTCCGCTGAATGTTCACAATATAATCCCCTGCATCTTACATCCATCGACTTATTGCGTTGATGTAAGTAAGAGAGCGAGGGTTCACAATTTCAGTGTTTCGGCCAAGGATTTTTCTTCTCAACGCGCGAACTACCGAAGACTTGCAACTAAGACTAAATAATAATGGGGCGGGAGGTGAAAGCCGGGGATCGTTAATAATGCTGAGAATTCTAGACTGGGAACCTATTCCTTAAGGTGAGAGATTTCGAAAGGGAAGCCCTTTTCAAGAGCCAAGAGGTAAGAATTTCCCATGAGGGTCCTGGGGAACCTTTTGCCCCATCTCCAGCTCTGATTGCTAAAAACTTGCCAGTGAAAGTCGTAGAAATTCTCTCACTTTATTTGCAGAATTTTATTTTTCCCTTCCAAACTTCGTCTTTCTTTAGACCATTCGGAAGGTGCTTCTTCTTTTCAGCAATCCTGATTGAGCTAGCATCGCCTTTAGCGTACGCCGAGTGATGTTTTTCCCCGTTTAAACTTTTAATATCTAGGTTCTTGTCAGTTTAATAGACTCTAGAGGTATTATTTTCTCTACGCTACAACTCTGCTGTTCTCGAACCATAACGGCCAACATGAATGCTCATCTTCGATTTGAACAGCCAGTGTTGCAGCAAGACCACCGACCACAGGAGTGCAGGAGGAACGGGTCGAATTGAGTGGAGAGGGCGTTTGAAAAAGAGAGAGAGGGAGAAGCAGCATTTTGAAATCTTTCACTTTTTTTCGAAACTACTTCAAAGAATACGAAAAAAAATGTTTGCAGCAGGAGCAAAAATATCGCCAAAAAATGAGTTTTCAATCAGTGTGGGGTAATTCTGTAGTCAGATTGTTCAGGCATTTCATATCCATCTCTAATTTGAAACACGAACGAACACCCCAGTTTATCCCCGTCCAGTTGAAAGGCGGTTGTCCGCATGTCTCGGGATTTTAGTGAAGTTGAAACAATAGCAAAACAATTTTAAAGTTTGAATTTCCTCTTTGAATTCAATTGTTGAATTCAGTTAAATTCAACAAATGAATTCCATTCAAAATTGAATTTAAAACAATAGCAATTGAAACAAAACAGTTTTAGTAGTTTTGTGCGCAATCTTACTTGTTAAAGTGTACGTCCAGTAACAAATCCCCCATACCTCAATACCCAGTAGGCCTCCAGCAGCGTTTCCAGCAACGCTTACCATCTTTTTCTCATTCACAGCGTTCTGTGTAACGTCTTAGCACTCCTATGCGACTGTCTCCTTCTCAACGCAACTGCACCTTCGATATCGTTTTTCTACTTCTTAGAACTCGAACGTCCTCCACTGGACGTTCGCTGATGTTTTAACTTCAAGTCATACCTCCTGTATGCCATACGTCTTTTCCACACTGAACTCCTTCATTGCAGATTCAGTAAAAAAAACTTTTGGAACATTCACCTCCGGAATTGACTGTCCGTTAACAATTTTGACATTTTTATCACCTTCTGCTCCTTTCCTCCGCCGCTTCCCCCGCGTCCTCCACTCTACCTCGTTGTAAGAGAAATTTTACTCCGAAAAGACAGGGAAAGGCAATATCTTAAAGCATATGAATTTCAATAATACGCGCCCTCAGTTACTAAAATTTGCCCTTCTCCGATACGACAGAAAGCCGTAGATCCGAAATACTCGAACCCTAACTGATGCCACAGCAACAGAGATATTTTCCTAAGAAGTCTGAGTGAAATTTCACGTTGCGGCCAGGAATATTCAGAGCACAAATGCAACAGAGCGCTTCGTTTCTTAGACGTAACAAGAAGTGCGCTAGAGCGCCACAGCGTTTGTAGCTGCAGCTAAAAATACACAACGCGCTATAGCATTGTGTATTTTTAGCTGCAGCTAGAAATCCAGACGGTTTTTTCTGAAGTTCGTATTTTGCACTCATTGTCATATTATTCTTTATCGTATATCTTTATCCAGTACATTCCACTCGAGAGCTATCGCATGGGAAAAACTAAGATGTCTACTAGCGCCAGTTGTCTCCACTGGTCGCCCAAATGCGCTTTGGCTAATCTGCACATGCGAAGCGCGGTATAGTGATGTCGTATCTGTGCGTATGCAAATATGTGTGTTTATTCACGTGTTCAACGAGTAATGTCAACTTAAGAACCATCGAAGCTAAGGTTACGAACTTTGGTAGGCATAATAATTTGTAGTTCCGACGGCGCATATCGTGCGACCTTCCTAGCACGCATTCTTACTCGATCTTTATAGATCGCAAAGGCGGTATCTTTGCTCAGCCGTCAATTTTTGGTCCATTTGTATTCTAAATGGGAGAACGATTTCCGCTATCATATCTTCTTCCTATATGATAATGTAGTAAGGAACACTGAATAATCAGAAGAAACGCATCCTTTAATCAGAAGAATGGTTCAGTTCGAAATGTATCGTTTCACAGTATGGCAGCAGTGCAATATGACCCCATTACATCAAAGGTAACATAGTGCCGAGTAATGCGATGAGTCGATATCGCATTGTTTCCTGTTGGAAATTTTAGCGATATGATCGGCTTTTTGCGATTTGGGGGTCTCTTAAGTGTGTTTAAACGAATTTTTGACAGATATGTTAAGAAAATGTCGTTCTACTCGAAGCATTCCATGGGCGTTTATTACGTCATTCTCCATCATCATTGCGCTCATGATCGTTTTTGAGCTGCGATATGCAACCTCTCGTTTTGCAGGTATTACATCGTATTTTCTGACTTTCCAGCAGACTTTTGGTGAAATCTTTTAATCGAAAACTTGAATGATTTTTCAAAATCCGACGTTGATTTTCTTAGTCATTGAAAGCTTTTGTTGCTCGTATTCGCCTTGTCAATAGCATCATTGTGCTATTCTCTCAGCCCAACGATTTTCGTTTTTTCAGTCATGGAGAATAATGCTTCTGACTTCGCTTTTCTTTGGTTATTGTTCGAGATACATCTGAAACTGCTTTTTAATTATCTGCTTTTTCCGCACCATCTGGCTGAACTGCTCTATGTTCACGATGTGCTCAGTTGAACGTGTTTGCAGGAACACGTGCCAACGTTCCGAATAAAAGCATCCTGCCTACTGTTATTGACCAGAGTGCTCGCCAGCGATATCCAAAACGTCAAAATATGGGAAAGTGCGAGCATATTTATGGCAAAGTTATGGTGTTCATTGCAGTCGAGGCAAACGCTTATAGAAGGTTTATCTTCATGAAATGTGCGAGAATAGTGCGCATTATAAAAGCGCACGACGGAACAGTTTAGTGCAATAATGTAAATGAATGAGTGCAGTAGGAAACGTGTCAACAGGGAGTACACAAATTCACAGTTGCTCTCGGCAATGCAGTGCGTAAGGGGTGGTTCAAAATAATACGTGGCTCTACTGTACCAAAGCTCGCATGAACTTAGCACGTTTGGCACTCGACCAATGTTCGTGAAGCGGATTTTTAGTTCGCACAAGAAATATTTTGATAGTTGAGAATGTTAAAGAAGCACCAGAACAATAAAGGCAGAAGAGTGGCAACAACCCAGTTCACTGCTGAAGTTAAGTGGTCAGTGTTACTGCTGAATCAAAGCTTTCTGAACATTCAACTACCAACTGAGTATGCCATACGATTTTAAATATGTAGGCTATGGACTACATTTGTTGGGTTGTATCGGACACGGTGATAACTTCATTCGTTCTAAACCAAAAAAATTTTCTTTGCAACAGAAGGTTTTCGAGAACAGAAAACCGAGAAAAGCCACTTCAACTTTAATCAATATTTGTCACTCCGATTTCTCCTCGCTTGATTACGATGTCTTTAGAACCTGTTGAAAGAGCTTGCTAACTGTCCTTCATTTTAGCTCCTCCAAATTAACTGGAAACAGTATAATTATTCTAATCTATACACGCCACTATCAAGAGTTGTAGTAAGGTGTCGGCGAATGCGGAAAAGTGATAGGAGCGAGAAACCGGCAGTTTTCGTCCAAAGAAACTGGAGTGACGGTCAAACCAATAATTTCACACATTGAGAGATAAATTCCGCATGTCAGAGATGTTTGGAGCAATCGGAACGATCATGGAAATCTAGATGCAAGGCTTTATCGCTGTCGATATGTTTATACGTTGCTTTCGTTGGCCTTACTCCCACAAATCCATGGTTCCCCATCGTTGGGGTTTTTGGCTTCTATATGAATCAGCACACTGACAGTATCCGCTTGCGAATAAAATTAGTCGTTCATTCTAGCCTCTACAAAATAGCACTTAATTCTGTGAGATGTTACATAAAATCGACCGATTACGAACTTAAAATTATCGACGTTTTCGAGGATCAGAGGGTTGCTGAAAAATGCAATCACACAAAGGTGGGTACTCTCGTATTTCTTCCATTACCACATATATTTCATTTTACACATTATTTTTACGATTATTACTGCAATTTCACCACAAATGTTGTTTCATTGCAGTTTTCGTTACGATTGTCATTACAAATTGATTACAGTTACTGATACAATTATCATTACGATTTCACTAGAGCCGTTATTATAGTTATCATCGCAATCATATTCTCATGATAATTTCACATTATTACAGACTCCACGTTATCACGTATAAGCCGTTCAAGATTCAAAAATTGCGCATACCTCCATTCTATATAACAAACACAGTTGCAGTCAAAGTAAATGAAAGTGCAACAGCGAAATTCTCCTAAATAGATAAGAAAAGAGTAGAGACCCATACTTGTAGCACGTCGAGTGACTGGCGCAGAGCTTTTGGGAAAGACCTTTTAAATGCGTTTCAACATTACTCTTCGTTCTCTGAGTCAGTGCAAGAAGAATAGATTTTTCTCATTCTCTCTTCCGTAGTTTTCCCATTCGCGCTTTGTTTGAAATCCTGATTTGAATGCAGCTTGCCGTATGCGCCTATTTTTCTCAATGAGCTTATCATTTTTGAGCGTTTTTTTTGCCTATCATTGAAGTGAATTCGAAAAAGTTAGCTCTTCAATGTTCCTTCCTGATGACGGCGCAAGAATTGCTTAGCTGCATCATTCTCTAGTACTCCCTCCTTCCCTTCCCTTCCCCCAACCTCATCTTCTCTCCTCAAAGACCGAGAATTCTACATCATACAAGTTTCGTTTTGCCTGTGAGAAACAAACGACAGCAGAGTTGGCTAACCATTCGCTTAAATTAGGAGCACAATGAGGGATTTTTTTCGAATATGAAGCTTCCCTAACAATGTTTTTGTTTGAGGTTCCCTAACAACGTTTTTGCTTGAAGATATTTTATCGTAAGCACTGTGCAGCATCGGTATATCTAAACGATGCTGAGTGGATGCTCGTATTGGATGCAGACACAGGAGTTGTGAACCCAAATCACTGCATCGAGGAGTACATCGACGACCGTGTCAATTTAATTTTCTATGAACGCTTCTTCAACTGGGAGATTATGAGTGGCAATTATCTGGTTTGTTACGTGAAATGCACCTGTGCCATTTAATAGTTAACAGTGAGCGCCAAAATACATCTCACCAGCATTCAGAAGAAAATTATTGCCATACTGATAGGCAGATGCAATTTGATATCGCTTAATGCGGTTAAATGGGTGAATTTGCATTTCAGAAGAGAAACTATCCTCTACGACAACCTATCTTCATGTGTTGAGTTGTAGAGAACGACTTATAAGCGCGACGTGTAACTTTGTTTAGTGATCGATTCCGCTGGCACACCCTGTGAAGGATTGGTTATCTCTTGGAATTTCTTTTAGAACTTAAGCGCCCTCTGAACTTCCGCTCCATTTGCAGCTCTGATATAGCGATAAACTTGTATGTTAATGAGAATAGAGTTGAACCGTACTTTAAAGAACTGCACCACATAAGTCAACTCGAACAAAATATGCGATAAGAGAACTCAAACTAGATCGCAGAGTGGAAGTTCAGTAAAATAGTGCGGAAAGCGCCTAACAGTTGACAAGTGCTTATTCACATGATCGTTTAACCGTCTCAGACTGTAACGATATCGAAGGCTGTATACTCAAGAATGAGCAAAGAGGTCGCTCGAACAACTCAACTGCTCATTACGAGTAAGCAAAGTGCTGTGGCGCAAGCTTTTTTTCAAACACCGTTAATGTTAAACCATAAGGAGCTGTTAGCTGGTCGAGGAGATGTAAACGAATGTAGCAGACGTTTTAGGGTACTCGAACCGTCCTTAGATCGGAAGCTAGCATAAAAATGTTTAAAATTCTTGCGAAACAACCTCAGCTTCACAATATTTTGCTGTGACGAGATTGACCAGCACTAAAATTTCCTAGTCAAGCTGAGCACCGAGACACGCTCTGTTACTCTTGTACCAACTTTTTTGGTGGTCCTTTTTCGAAGTGGATTTCGGCGCAACTCCTGGAACAAGTTATTTTCTCAGTGCTTCATCTAAGTGGGCTCAAAAATTGAAGCGTAGGAGCTTGTGCTGCCTGCGCAGAAGATGCAACAAAGATGCGTTGAGGTGTGCGGTATTCACAGGATCCAGGATGGTCTGTTTTATCTGCTGTCTGTCTTCATATTAGATTCCCGTCATTAAACGGCTTCTAGGATTTAAATGAAGGGTTCGGAATCCATAAAGTTGTGACTGCCCTAACGTATGTCTACATCCACACAATAATTATTAGTGGCGGATCAGCTATGAGTCATTCCTATTGGATCACTCCAGCCCTTGTATTTAACTGATTAACAGAAGTCGTTCTAATATTAACGACATTCTTCTTCTGAGAAGTCTTGTACAACTTCCCTCTCTGAAGCGTTCATGCGGATGCTGCTTAAGCACTTCATGTGTACAAACAAATTGAAAAGGCAGGGAATAATTCCGGAAGGATTTCCCGGACTAAGCAAGGAAGTTCCAATAAAATCCATTGAGAAACTTAAGTAAAACACTTTATGTATTGCAACGTCCAACTTACCTGTTCAGGTGAAGAATTCGAGGTTTTCGCATGATTTTCTAATGAGATGGGCAAATTATGAATACAAAGAGGGAGGACTGTGGTGGAGTGGACTGGACAATGGAGCCGTTCATGTAAGTTTCTAAGTACGAAAAGTTCGGTCTTTTTGCGGCTGCCTACTTGTAACCCATTGCTTAAAGCTGAATTCATCATTCAGAACAGGTTGGTCTTGCAAGACCATTCATTTTCTCTGGGTAGTTTATCAATAACGCTTGCGATAGGGAAATATTTTTAGAACTTCTTGATCGGTTGTTCGCTTTTACGAGCAAGTTGCATTTCGCTTTTGCAACGTTGCATTTCATGAATGAGAAAGAACGATTCCTATAATTTTAGCTCTACATGCGTGTTGCAGGCTGTTGTACTCGAAAGCGTCATTCCTAAGGATTCACAACCATTCAGAAATTGTGAAGCGATTTGGTTGAGAGCGAGAGATTATGACTCATATATACCATTCGTTGTATGCGTGCGTATTTACCTCGGTTAGTGAATGCGTCCTCTTAAAACCTCAAATGCTTTGCAGTTCTCTGCAATTGAGTGGAAGGGTTTGCTTTATTCTGTTAGCCTACACGCAGCTTAATCTACTAAACGTTGTTTTTGGCCCGCAGGAGCGAGAAGGATATGGCCAGGTAAATTGAGACTGTTACCGAGGGCTCATGGTATGGCTCGTGATCGATACCATACGAATGATGAATGGTGCGAAAACGATTTCATGATTCATGGCTGGAAGGAGAACGAGATCGACCAGCGGGAAGGATATAGGCTGCCATTTAAGGTTCGTTTGAAAGTGAATAATTTCCAGTATGTCACTGTGAGGTGAGTGGACACTGAGAGGATGCGAAACGGCAACAAAAAGAAACGAGCTAATGATGTGAAAACTGTGGAGACGTAAATGAAAACTGAGATCTCGGTTTTAACGAAAATGCGGTAGCAGATGGTGTGGCAATTCAAAATTTTGTCTCTGCACGGGGCTTCTCTTTTTACTTATCTTTCCACGATTTCAATACTGTTTCCTGTTTCCTTAGGTGGATCTGCCTCAACCGTTTGCACATACGTCCTCCTTATCATATCTGGACAGCGCCTACATTTGCAATCATCTCTCGAATATTTTCTTATTAAATCCTAAATCTTTTCTTTTCTTATGAGTTCATTTGATTTATTTGTTTATAACATGTTGAATCATGTCGAATGCCGCGCCTTATTACCACATGTTTAAAAGCATAGAAGGATAGGGGAGATGAAAAAAAGAGGAAAATTTTGGTAAAAAGAAAGCAGAAAGACCGGCAAATACACCATTAAAAGGCTGCAAAACTGCAGCAAACTATGATGCTTGGTCAAGAAGGATCGCGAAAGAAGTAACGTCATTCATGGTCTACATCGGCCCTCATCGGTGCAACAGGCGCGTCTAATGGCAATGGGTCGAGCCGATTAACAGTTGTGACTCACTGTAGTTGCCCTTCTTACAGACAAGGCTGCGCCTTACGCATCAATTTATTTCTGTGGAAAAACGAAACCAAGCTCGAAAATGCGATTCTTTTCTGGAGTTCTGTCAGCTACGCAGGCTGGACTTAAGCTCTCGTTAGTAATGATGATGAGATTGTTCCCCTCCCCTTCCCCATACAGGTCGTATTTTTTATAACTGGGAAACCATTATGTTGACCAGTTAACTTTAAAATGTTTATTTTGAGTAACGTATGTATTTAAAGGCACCGCTCAATGTGTCAAAATGTGGTGCTGACTACAAAGGATGGTTATGGAAGCCCGAAATGAAAATTTCGATCGAAGCAGTAAAGGAGATGATCAGAGTCACAGAAATGCAATATGGGGACGCACTGCCCAAAAAGCATCTTCAATTCCCGTTTTTTTCACAACCGAATGTCGGTTTATGCTATCCGAACTGTGACGACTATTACTGGTTCAATGATGAGTGATGAATATTTATAGCCATTCATTTTTTATGTGCCTTCGCAAGTTTGCACTTGCAAAGTACATTATGCCCAAGTCATATGCGCGTATCTTTCTTTTCTCTTGGATCAGAAAATCGAGCACCACTGAAACGAAGATTCCAATGTGCGACGGGTAATTTATGAATAAATTTTTAAGAGCATGTTGAAATAATAACTCGAACACACGCACATGAACGTTAAAAAAACATATGCGGGAGGAAAGCGTGAGAATTTAGAAACGTATGCAGAATAACTCATGCCGACGGAACAAACCAGTACTCCAGATAAGGCAAAGTCTCATTTAGATAGATCCGTCTTTATTTTTAAGAAACGATTCGTTCTTGCCTCAAGCGCATCATTTGTTTCTGGTAAGGTATTAATTTCGACTGACGTGTCAGAATATTTTTTATGAAGGGAGGAGACTGGCCTGCTCGAACTGTTCGATGATTACGCTTCGGCTTGCTGATCTTGAATAACCACTCGTTCCGCCCATTTCTAGCAGCGGACGCAGCAACTGTGCGGGCCAGCTTTTCAGCCACAGGTTCTCGAGTACTGTCATGCTGTCATTTGAGGCAGCCCCGCTTCTGCATTAGCAGTACCATCATGGCGCGCTTTCAAAGCTTGAGAAAAGTGGAGAGCAAATAGAAACTGAGTGCAAGGTAACCAGAAAAAGAGACAGAAGGACGATTTATAAGAGAAAGAGCTATCAGCTTTGTTATGTCAGTTCCTCCTGCGCCGTTAGCTGTTTCCATCCGCTCTGCGTCGTTCAGTATGCTCACGTAGTTCAGCCATGCTAACGCCCTCACTATAAGCAGCCTCTTACATGAATTGTTCTTTACCACAGTGAAATTGTGAAAGTGTGCAACGATCTGAGAGCAAAACTGTGCTGTGATATTCGCAACAAACTACGGAGGTATTCGTTCCTGCCCACATCCTGCAGCTTCCCAGCGATAAACTCCCTTTCGAGATAGCCCAGGTTTGCCCATGTTTGTCAGGCTTTCAAAGGTGCTTAGCGGTTCTTGCCTTCCTTTTTGCAGACAGATCTTGCTGCGAAGTTTATTACTTTACCAGAGGCTCCCTTGGTTTTAACTGTTGCCGTGACCGTAATCAGCTATTGAAACGCAATACGCAACACACTGGCTGGACAAACTGTAAGGTAGACTTGTTAGAGAAGCAATATTCAACAGCGCTTATGCAAGCTAATGTTTTGATACATTTCCCAGGTGCTATCGAAAAGTGTTCTTTGATTTCATGAGGAATCTAATCAGCATTCAAAGGTTGCTTACCTACCCATTTACCCATATAGTTTGTAGGTTCGAAGTGATTATATTCCTACGAGAGATCCTACGACAGACCAATGCTAATTGTTTCATCGGACTAAATTGCATAACAGGTGTTTTCGAAAGGTAATGTTTTAGAGCGCTTTTGCTAAGACAATCGTCTAGGAAAGAGGTATCGCAGGTTACGCTTATAGCAATCTTCTGAGAGATTCCTAACATATCCATCCGGACTGAGCACCCCGTGTTTCAGTTGCGAATACTACTGCTTTCCCATCGCAGTTTAGGTAGCAAACATTAGCAAAGATGACGTCAAAGAATTCCGACGAAGCTTTACTCTTTAGGGAATCCGGTTACAATTCGCTTTAGGCCTGGAAGTTTATTCATGGTGTACGTTGCTACTTTTCGACTCTCGCAAAGTAAAATGAGTGATTTCATGACTTTCTGACCAAAATTTGAACGACTTTTCTAGTGATTTCAGTGAGACTTTCCTGTCACTGCCGTCGTATGGTCTCGTCACGTCTAGTTGTACCGCTGCAGCAACACTCTGACCTTCGACTGTCTCGCAGATTTTGGCAGCTACCTTAATAAGCACCGAGCTAGTGGAGTGGCCAAGCCGTATCGCATGCTCGCATCTTAACGAGGTTGAGCTAATCATTTGAGCCCATTGTTTTTCGATACATATTTCGAACAGTTTCGTCAGTATTGGCAGATAACTAACACGACGAAAGGTTGCAAGGAGTGACTCGCCTTTTTTTTATAAACTGGGATTACCCCTGCGGCTTCCTGGGAAGTTGCGAAATCCCATATGATCGTTGAACACTTTGATAATAAATGACAGGAGTTAGTTTTGTTAATCTTGGGAACGTTATAGCAACTTTTGTAATTGCTTGGTGTTGTATGGCTGGAAGATCGTGAGGTCTCTTCAAAATATCACTGGTTATGACGTGCTAGTTCCAATTCGTTTCCGTTAAAGGTGCAATACTCGTTAACTCCTACACTACTTATGAATGACTGTTAGCAGCAAGAGGCACTTGCAGCTTTGCTATCTGTATCGCATTTGTTTTTCCCACTCTTCAATAAGATGGTTCGTTATTGTCCATTTCTGTCAAGCACCTTGCCCAAATTTCCTGAAGCTGTTGAAAGAGAGAAGTTCCAATGCTGCTCACTTATTATATTTTTACGACGATTCTATTCCTGCTGCAATCTCCCTTAATTCTTTCTTGTTGAGGTCTGCACTCAGCAGACGCCTCAGGTTGTTCCTTCTTTTGATCGAGCTCCTCACCTCCTTCGTTAGAGACATCTTGTTTCCATGTGTGCGCCAGACAAATGATACTGCATTGCTCAGAGTTTGGTGCGTGTTGCAGTAACGGTTTTAGCTGCCTCATTTAGCCCCATTCAGTTATAAAGCTTGACAGCCTCTAGTAACCACCGAAATTCAACGTTGCTCATTCCCCAGCTTATTCCATCACAGTGACGTTGTTGGATTGCCGCAATTACTCACGACATCGAACGATGATCGCCAAGGCTGTATTTTATGGCGATGCACTCAATCCCCATTTCCTTTAATATTTGATAATAAAAGAAACAAAAAGATTTGCAAACCGCGAAGCCGCTGCAGTAGAAAGTTGCAATATTCCCTTTTGAATTGCTCGACTGCTCCTCTGCTATCGCCTGTCCCGTATACAAAGGGGTCCAACATCAACTGAAACAGCTATACAAATTATATATATATATATATATATATATATTCCAGAGGAATGCCGGGCAACGGCCCGATTCCTCACAAATATGTTTCATAAAGAAGGGGTCAAATTCTTGAACAGCAGGGGATCGAAATTCTCGAACAGCAAGCACTCGAAATGGAGTGTAAATTTCAATTAGAAACGACCGGCCTGATAGTGAGCTCGCCCACTTGCGCCTATAATTTCCAGTCCAGTGTTTCTTCTATGAATTTCGCGTGATACTGCGGCCTCGCCTCCCGAAACTTGGAAATTAAGCCCACCTCGTTACGCGACCTGGATGCGAGCAATATCGTAACGGTATCCGTAATACGAAAAACTCGTTATAAACAAAAACACCAACAATGAGTAAAGCGATGCATCGAAACAACAATGAATACAAAGCACCAAGAAAGAGCAAAGCGACGCAATGAAATAATAATGAGCACAACTGAATACATAAAACGCGAACAACAGCTACGCGCTACAACGAAAACAACAAGCAAATGAAAGCCGAAAAGAGTCACGGCAAATGTCCGCACGGATCATATCGCCTTCCGTTCCCGCCACCATAGAAACTGGCTAAGTGGGCATGTCGCCACTCTGATGTTAAACAACGATGTGATGAAGTCGTCGCTGACCTGGCTCACTTCCCACTGGCGCCAGATCCCGCGCCTAACCAGAGCCTCATTCCCGCCTTTTCGATATTCTTCGCTAACCATAGCGACATCCGTTTAGTAGTCGTTGACGCGTATGGCATTCTGTTTCGGAGACCATCACGAAAATAGCCTATATGTCGCGCCAATTTTGCTTTGCAAGTCATTTAGTTTCGAATTGGAGTGCCCTCAGTAATCTTGAATCATTTGCAAGCTTTAAAAAATGTCCATTTTACATTGAATTTGATATCTGAACGCTTATCAATGTTTTTCGGTTGGCGTATCAAGCATTCGCTTACGAATCGAAAACTCTTATATGTCGCTGAGATAGTCGAAGCAACAGATGGCAGGCAGTATTGTTGCACTCCTCTAAAACCACGCAAAGCGAATCGAACATCTCTTCTAAAAATGAACTTTATAGCTTATTGCTGCATTCACGAAGACTGTTACTTGCATAGCGCAACATTCGTCGAAAGAGCTACATCTGTTTGGTATGGGTGAGTTTGCGGATCGCGAAAAACGTTGTATCAAGCACTGGGAATGCCTTCCTCTCTGGCAGTTATAACGATACCAGCAAAGTGTTACATACAAGCGTAGTGAAATGATGCTGATACGCTGAAACAGAGACCGCGTGGAACCGAGATGACATGCAATCAATCCGGGAGTTCATGTTTCGGGAAGTATGACATGTCAGCTCGATAGAGGAAAAGCCTATTTCCATGGAGAGCATAAATGTGGCTGAGCTGTTCGTCGAGTTTGAGCGATATGGCGTCCCCAGCAGAGGAAATCATCCAGAGGGAATATCCGATATGATACCCCATACGGTTAGATGCATGTCGATTCCTCGAAGAAGGTGGACGAAAATCACCACGTATTTGTAACTCTTGAAGACGACCAATAGATGATTGCTGTAGATCGGCGCGGTGAACGCGTAAGCGTAAGGCTACACCGGCCTCAAACGGGCTCCTAAATGAAACATTGAGATCCCTACAACGCAGCACTTATATTGTACAAAACAGATATTCTTATTCCGGGATCGACGTTTG
The DNA here is from genome assembly GCA_000803305.1 of Toxocara canis. Lineage (NCBI taxonomy): Eukaryota > Metazoa > Nematoda > Chromadorea > Rhabditida > Toxocaridae > Toxocara > Toxocara canis. The sequence continues at coordinate 74,487 of JPKZ01002570.1, read as the reverse complement.
CGGTGACTACCGAAGCTAACGAGTGTGACCAGGATTTTGTTTGGGATCCACCTTCCGTCCATTTCTCCAATGCCTTGCAAGACCTTAAGCCCCATGAGATAGTTCGCTTGCGAGGCTGAAGAAGAGATCCAAATCGACTTTTTTATATTCGTAATTCGATGGATTCGAATTTTTTTCGACAGGATATTCTATTCGAACTTGATATTTTTGGTTATGTTTGGTTATGAAACATCCCACTTCTAACATCCCACCAGCTACCACATAACGTGTTCAGCCAAGCGACTTCCAAACCGTTGCCTTAATGAGCCCTTTGACAGAAACTGATTTCTCTATCAAACTGATTTTGCTCTTATGCAAAGTCCGTAATATCTAGATGTGCGCGCAGCACTGACAACATCCAAAACGAAACGAAGCTTTTATTTTGTTACTTAAAACGAGACCAGGATCGATATCTTACAGATGAAAGCCTGAAAGCGATCAGCGGTTCAACTCGGAAGGCGTTTGCGGCTTATCCATATAAACAACCTTTACAAGACGTAAAACAACAATGGCCGATTCACTTAAGAGTGGGAAGAGAACAGCAACAGCGCGCAGAAAGCGTACAAGGGAAAATCACAGAAAATCGAGGAAAAATGAAGGAATTAATCTGGAATCTCGCCACTGCTGCTCGATCCGTCGTCGACACACAACGGAATTGGATAGCACGGAGCACGGACACAAACTACTTGTTCCAAAATGCAGTGCTGACCGACTGGACAATCCACTGTCTCGCAAGCTGCAAAACAAAAACACTAGTCATAGCCATTAAATCACTTTTGAAGCTATAAGATTACTTTGGGCTGCAAAAATACCGCAACAGCGGAGTTTCCACAAAACTTTGGATTCTAGTCATTTTCATGATGCTAGGCAAAGCTTGTATCAGTCGTCCCATCTTTTTTTTCTTGCTTGAAAATTTTCAGTGCCTGAATTCAATTGTTATCCAGTCTTTCAAGAAACAAAAATTTTCCGAGCCGTTTCTCTCGACTGAATTAGACACATTTGGGCATAAGACATTATGCTTCAAAGATGACTTGCTTCAAAGTATATTAATATCCATTCCATATTTAGACACCCATCATTGAGCATATTTTTTCCAGGTTACTTCTGGAACTGCCTACTTTGTCAATGGATTGTCAGCGAGGATTATTACTATTCCAGGCGCGTATCCCTTATCCTACAAGATCAACAGACCAGAAAACGGCTTACTTGAAGTCGCTCCATTTGGACAATCCTTTTTGGGGATGCAATTACTATAGCTGTCTCGCACGAACCCAGCTGTTACAGGACATTCACATCCAGGTGGTCGACAAAAAAGAGCACAGAGAGGACTCTGATTATCGCAGGTTCCCTCGCATGTACGGCACCCTCGATAGACCTCATTGGGCGGGCATCCTTTTCCTTGATACAAAGCCACAATTAAGATACATCTGCCGACACTTCTTATTTTATTGGCACAAGCGAGGAAGAAAGCAGGATGATAATCTACCATAAAGACGGGTTTGTTTTCTCTACTTTTTTCCATGTAAGCATCCTGGCCCAACTTTGGTCCCTTCAAAAACTCTGTAACATCATTACTTTGAGAATCGGAACTGAAGCACTTTAACTGACTAAGATAGCATAATGCCACAAGGCAGGAGTGATTCCAGCAAGTTCCCCAATCCCTTTCAAAAGAAAGCAAATTCATAACATTTCTCTTCCGAGTTCATTTTCTGCGAACGTTGTTTTAATGCCTTTGCACGATAATTACCACCCAACCAATGTGTAAAACTCGACTTTATTCTCACTAAACGTCTCGAGTACTCGCTCAAATGACAGTAATCGAAGGAAATCCTCGGGGTTTATGGGCATGGTGCGTTCCAGGTATTGAATCATTAATTCACTGCGCATATTATCATATTGGGAAGGATTCTCTTTTGATAACGATTTACTATATAATCAGAGTTCATCATTTCTTTTCTAGCCAACTAGGAAAAAACGTATCTAAGTTTTGAAATCACTTAACCTCAAGAGTTCTCCCTCCCCGCCCCCGTCCTACCATTCAAAAGAGCACACCTAGGCATGCCAGCAGTCTCACCCAGAAAAGACCGCATCACACCGCTTACTATTTGAACAGTCTTCCGGCTTCACACAGCGGCCATCGACGTCGCGAGCATAGCCCTCCGAGCACTGACATGTAGGGGGACCGCATATTTCCGGACAAACTTGCTGCAAGTAGACGTAGGACCAGAACCATTACTTGATTATATAGGAGACTACTTTTGTCAAATATGGCAGCTCGATTGCGCAAGACAAACTAAAAACCCCTGCTACCGCAATATGCATACCTAAAAGCATGGAGCATGAGTTCGAACTTTTTCATCTGGTTTTACGGACGCAAATGAATAAATTTCTCATATACCAAAATCAGTACGTTTAACCGAAGCTCCTCACAATGATCTTAATGACGCCTTCATTAGATGCTTTACGACAACTACGAGAACAAAAGACATTTGACTCGAGCGGTGTCCACTCACATAACGCAACAGCATCTAGTCGTCTTTGGTGAACACAATACTTACTCTTATGAGAAACAATTTTGAGAGGTCGAAGAAATTGGCTGAAAACGCCAACAATAAAAACTTACACAGCAAACATTAAAAGATCACAGCAGACGTGTGAATATGGACGGAAAGCGTTTTACTTGCACAATTTCAAGCGATGGCTAAATCAGGTTGAAAGCAGATAGCTCTAAATCAACCCGTGGATTTAAAGCGAAGACTAAGAAAACGACAGCCCTTATTTTGGTTAAATAAAGACGAAAGCAGAGAATAGAAGCAAGGCTCGCTCCTGGGTGTAATGAGATGAGAAACAAAAAATAAAGAAACGTCTCACTGGCCCGACATCAGTACATTTCGGTTCGCAACCGGAGCATTGAACATAGGTTGTGTTCTGAATGCAGAAAATTGTTTGAGGTTCAAGCTCGCCGACCGATAAACCCAACGCCACCGCGCAAATACAAAACTGCAAATATCTGGGAAGTACCGCGAATTCGCGATTGTTCACTCGCCTTCTCGATTCGACATTCCTTCATAAAATTAGTAACTGTTACAAGTATCCCTTAATGACAATCCCCTCCATGATAACAAATTTCCTTTCGATTATATACCTCCCTCATCAAAGAGGCTGAAAGTGTACATAAAAAATGCACATCCACCTATTTAAACCTCATTCTTGCTTTCAGAGGGCTTGAAAAAATTGTTCCCAGCTGCAAGTCTTATACAAAAACATGGTGGGTTATCAGTATCCCTGTACCTACAGGTTACTTTGAAAAAGGCAACGGAAACCGTTCGTTCTCAGGCTTACAGAAGAAGCTTCAGGACACATATGTCGTTTATGATCATTTTGACCTGAGGAAATCCTTTGACCATGAAAATAAATTGCTGAACTTTGTAGACCAAAAAGTAGGCTACTAACGAAACTTGGAAAAGGGGAGACGAGGAGCGGAAGAGGGACATGATGGAAACCTCCTAGAAGAAGGAAGAAATAGCATATAGCACTGTGGGAGATGAGGAAGAGAAAAAAATGCGGGCTTGCAGCTGTTAAATACTTATCCAACTTCACTTCTAGACAGAGTAAGCTTTAGAGAACTATTTGATTCTTTTCGCTAACCATATATCGTCAGTGCAACTAAGATATAGAAGTTGATGAGGAAAGTTTTTCTGAAATATGCATAAGCCAACCTGGAGACGTATAGTATTCGGGAATTCAAAAAAGTTCGATTTCGTGATGCCCTGTATAGAACGGGGTGGTTATATCCGCTCTTTTAGGGAAACTACTGTGGCATGCTCACATTACTTCCATTTTTTTTGCCAAAATCACTGATGACTAACGGCTCCATATATAAGTGTGACGCAAAGCTTTAGTGCCACAACAAACGAAGCCCAGATCTTCAGCGTCGCTCAATTGTAGAAAACGAAAAAATTTCGTTGCCTTGTTTATATTACTTACGACAATCACACCAATATGTCAGTCATTCTTTTCGCAACAGTATGGAAAGTGTTATTCCAATATATCGTAGGTTCCTATGCCATGTTCTGCTATCCCGAGGTGCTACCTCTGCGACACTCATTATCTCAAAAAGTTAATGGAAGCAGTTAACTATTTATGAGCGAAATGAACAAAAACAACTAAGTAAAAGCTTACGTTTTCAGAAGAAGCAAACGAATAGCAGTGAAAAAAAAACCTTCCCTGAATCGGATCTATTATACTTCCTTGAAATATTTGAGCTCAAAAGACACCGGTTTTGTTACGCTATTTAGTGCGATGGAAAAAGCTGGAATAATATGCGGGATATTGACGGAATCGGGGTCGGACAAAAGACAACTTTCGTTCAGAACTGCTAGCAATTATTTGACTCGTTCTCGAAGGAATTACACGCAAACACTCCTTTTTTTAGTGTCGTGCCATTGCTTGCAAATTCACAAATTCAACGATAACCGATAACGAAAGGCTGACCTACCAAGCCGATGACGGTTTTCATTGTAACGAGAGTATCGAAACGAATACCACGACGAGCGCGATCGCTAACGTTGACTACACATTCGCAGTTCGTCTGAATTGAATATCTCATTAAAACGCAAAGTGGAACCCAAAACATCTCCGTAAACGACGTTTCTCGCAAAGGCGCTGAGGAATCGAACAAAGAACCCTGCATTAAAAATTATTATTGGAAAGGAATGTGCTAAAAAAATTTCCATAAGCAAGTCACATATGTCATAACGATTTGTTGGAGAAGTAGTTGGATACAAATCACAGTGAGCGATAATTTCGTCCGCGATGAAGCTTAATTATCATCGACGGCTGTCTCTTGAATGCGTACAGCTTAGTTGTTTAAATCAACTAATTTTTGAGAGTAAAATAAAAACACAAATAATGAGACCCACTATCATCTAACAGTATAGCTATTAGAACTACTAGGGTTGTCGTCTTACTATCAAGCGGAGCGGGAGGGGTATTCACAGACTGTAACCTCTTCCAACTCCC
>JPKZ01002570.1:31468-49887 GCA_000803305.1 Toxocara canis | reverse complement strand
TATATATATAATATAGGCTAATATAGGCTAAATGTATATAATGTATTTAGCCTATATATATAATATAGGCTAAGTGAAAAGGTCATCTGGTTCAGAATGGATATGCTGATCATGCGTGCATGAAAAGCACTCGCGCGTGTACTTCCATAATTCATACTGATTTGCCCTAGAAACCAGAATTGGGCACTGGTGCTTTATGAACGGCCGGCAAATTTGCGCATTAGGATGCTTTGAATATCGAATTTCTTTCTTACTGTTATTCCCTGACATTCACTATTCTTGTGGCCAGCGGCTCCAGCGCATCACATTTTCTAAATCAGCATTTCAGAAAATGTTTTTCGAACCTAAATGAAGCACATATAGCCAGTTGGTAACGTTGCTTACTAAATAAAGCGATTTTTCGCTTCGTTCTCTTTGAGATTGCCGTTAGAGATCTAATATATGAATCCATTTGAATCTCGTAAAGAGTGAGAAGTAATCATGCTCAAAAATTTAGCTTCTTTCCGCCACACTCAGCTACTTCCTTGTCCTACGAGGCTTCTCCAGTGATCCTAACTGTGGCACTTCGTGACGCTAACATCCATCATTGGCAATAACATTACAACACAATGAAGAGTCACTGCATCAGCCCACGTTTGCAACACAATCTCTGCGATGTTAGGATTTTTGTACGATGTCGTAGTAAAACATATCACCCCATTTTTGTGTGATCGTACCACCACCTAACGATAGATCGAAATAATAGCTGGCTGGCATACGACATTTACGCCATACTGCTCTTTGACTAGCTGTGCAGCGGAGAGATTCGTACTACTTTTGAAATTTGATTTTTAAAATGTATGTTCTCTACTTCTGTCCTCAGACAGACTTGCTCGAATCTATGCCACCGATTAAGATGGATACTTAACTTACACAGCGTACTGTTACATAAAGACACAACGGTTAACCAACCGATTATCACATTCACCAAGTGATTACTGCAACGGCTAACAGCCCCAAGAGTTACACTTTCAAAGTAATAGTTTGCCACTTTGCTGCATGAAGGCATTCCATTATATATTACTTAAATATTTATTTAGAAACTTCGCCTGCTGGAAATTACTTTCTTATAAGTCGCATGTCAAAAGCATTTAGTGCACGATTTTTTTTCCAAAACACCCAGTTACATTCAAAAATATGTTCATGTCGTAAAACACCGAATCGAATCTATTTAGACGATAGACAAGAAATACCTTTGTGATAACACGACAAAGAATTTTCACTTCAAGGAGCATATCCTTTAATCAAAAGAATCGTTTACCAAAATGTGCGTTTTTTTCCACAACATGGAGAGTCATTACGACATAGCACAACACTTCTCAATTCAAATGCAATGGTGCGTTGAGAAAAGTATTCGCTCGATACCGCACTGTTTTCAGTCCGTAATTTGTCCGGTATATTTCACAGATATACATTTTGCGCCTCGTTCGGTCATGTGTTGTTTTTGTCAACATGTTGTTCAATTTCTCACTGAGTAGGCCATGCTTTCAAACACATTCTGAAGTGCTGCATAAAAAGGCACAATTTCCAAATACGTTCCAGAAGTGCCTTAATTCAATTCCTATGGGAAATATAAAGCAGTAATTAATTTTTCGATCATTTCAAAGCTATCGTGGTCGAAGCGGCAAGAAAATAATTGTTATACAGTATTGGCAAATTGCTTCACCTAAAAAAAGATGTACCTACGGACAAAAAATTCAATGCCTAGCGATAATTCACCACTGATGAATTATTAGGTAAATGGATAAAGTACCACTCTCGACAGCAACCGAATTTGACTACTTTTCTTTTTTCTTGACCTCGTTAATAACGTTTACGTTGCTCAAGCGCATTGCGGCAAGTGAATAACTAGTAGTGAGTTAGCGTTGAAAGTGCCATTTGCGACACTACCCACAGTACGAATTTCATCGGACCTTCGCAAATGATTAGTCCTTATTGACATGATCAAAAGCATGCAAGGACCAAGAGAAGGAACTTTCAAAGAGGCGCGGAACGTCCATTGTGTTTCGTGCGACTTGGGTGTCTACGCTGCACAGTGGACGTTGCCTTCATAGCTGGTGGCCGCGACCATGCTTCAGTTACTTCAGTGACTGTGTCACTTTTCTTCATATGTGTGTTACCAGCCGATGACTGTAACACAACGTAGACAAATCATCAGTGTTTTTGCACATCACATAAATGCCGGTTTCGATAAATCTGTTTTTTGCAGAAATTACTGTAATTTCAGAGAAGAGATTGCCGGCTTCGACAAATCTGCTTTTTGCAGAATCTCCTACAATTTCAGAGCTAGTTATATTTATTTGTTCCACTCATAATTTTCTAAAAACTGTTATGATTATTTTTAGGGGAGAACAGAAAATCGATATTGGGTGAAAGAAAGTGAGCACAGAAGGAAAGAGTAACTTTGGGCTGCATGACGTATGCAAAAGAATTGTAATATGAAGAAGACCACGTAGCGCAAAAAACGAACGTCATTGAGCGGCGAGAATTGCACAGCCTACTGGTAAATTTATGCATTTATGCGTCTTCAAGGAAACATAAAAACGTCGGATCTTTATGCCAACAAAATGTCGTTCAGATCGATTGGTCGAACTTTCTTTCATTTCATTTTACGCTTTACTAGGACTTGCTTCACTCGGAGCTGGTCACCTGCGCTTTCTTGTCCAGCAGGCTGAGACCCGCACAACACAGGAGATATTTTTATTGTACGATTCCCACCCTCCCCCCTCCCCCTTCTTTTCGCAAGAACGATTGGACCCGACTATTTTTACAGTTTGCCCGTTCACGAGGTGACGAGACATCACACTGAAAAACGAGATCGGCATCAATATTATACTGATTCTCTTCAAAGAAGAAGTTTAGGAGTTGAATAGCATATAACCTCAGTTAATTCCAAATGTTCACAAGAATCAAATTGCTGCCGTTCACAATAAGTAAAGCGAAGCTACGATTTCTTCCCAGAGTACATCACGTCGATCATGAACAGTTCTACAATGTAGTTACATTCCAAGCAGTCCCAGACCCTCCCATATCCGCTCAATACCGCTCACGCCAGCTTCTCTACAGTCCTTTCATAAAAGTGCAAAAAATCCACAGTGCAATTAGTCAACGGAGAACATAACCATAAATTATCAGCTCAACAAAATCATACGTGCACCGTCAACAGGAGATGGGAATAGTTCAAGTCGAACTGCACTTATTTTAGGATTAAATTTTCAGCTTTTTAGTTTTCGAAAAAATTCTCAAAATTAAAAAATTCTGCGGACGGAAAACAATTGAATTTCATCGACGGGATCGCGCTCCGACGCAAGACGCGTAGGACGTTTCGTTTCGAATGATTCCAACAGCGGGCGAGAAGGTCGTTCACAATCACAGCTATTCACGATAAAGTTCCGAACTTCGCTGAGATGTATGCATACTGAGTCATTCCTATCTTATGCATTCTCTAAGAATGAAATAGTTTAAAACAATGAACGGCCTATCTTTGTCTCCACATTCTGCAGTAGTATTCTGAAAAAAGAAACCCGGAATTATTCCCTTGTTCAAAACGGGAACCAAACGACCATCACCGGACAGCGACTAATTGAGGTATGCATCACCAAACCACCACTACAAAAATCGGTGCCTAAACGAGAACAACGGAACTGCTAAAAAGGAAAGGAGAGAGGAAGCGAATTCGCATCTTATGAATTTATGGAATTCAAAACTTTTACGACAGAAGTAGATAATGTGGATAAAACAAGAAGCAAACATACAACCATATCTCACATACATATAACAACCTACGAAACAAATATATTTCAATTCAGTAACGTTCATCGTCAGAGTAGTTCAATGTAGAGACTTTATACGCACAACTAACAAGATAATATTCACGTCACACAACATCATTTGAATAAAACAACGTTATATATACGAACCGACAGTCGCTAACTGATCACACTTCCAGCATACAAATAATCATTCGTCGCGTGTTGTCTGTCACAATATTATATTTCCTTATAATTATTCATATATTTCCTTATAATTATTTGGTGTCGTTTAAATGTTTTTCTTCCCCTTGGAAAACACAAGATATTTACTTATATTTTCAAAGCGAGAGAAGCATGTTTTATCAAGAAATCCGTCTGAAAGCTCTTGCCAGCAAAATATATCTATAAATAACGTTTCCAACAGCCTTCAATAACTTGTTGTTCGTATGCAGAATATTCGTTATGAAAAATGCGAAACATATCGAGCTAGAATTTCATTTCATATCTGTACCATTGTGACGAGGTCTTATTGGCGCCTCATGCTTAATTTTCCTATCACACAAGATTCACATGATTTTCACGTTTCCTCTTTGTTTTTCGTCTCGAATTTGTCTTCGCATTTTATAAATAGCCAACGGGCATACACTTAACCTTTTTCTTGCTTCTTCCACTGCATTCTCATCACAGATACGAGGCTTTGAAGGAGTAAACAAATGCATACCTGATTTGATAATTAAAAAACTCCGGCAATGCCATGTGGTGGCGATTCGACCGTCTCTATAAGTACTGTGGCATAAGAGTGTGTTGACGGCGTTGGCTTTCCAAGTGCATCAAATGTGCGTCGTTATGGCATGAACGGGGTTGAACAAGAAAGCAAAGGTACTAGTGATCTTCGGCCTCTTCGTTGCTCACTGCCTCAAGATCTCTTCTCGCTCTTGCCAAAAGCTCATCCTCCTCTTCGTCACCTACGTGGCCTCTCAGCCCTGAAATGCATCGTAGACATCACACTGTCAAAAACTACAACATTTTCTGAACTGCACCATGGTGCAGCACAGTTTTCACACCAAAAAGTACATTGACACCACTACTAAGCACGCTACTGCCATGTCTAATTTTAAACAAGTGCATATGATGCAAAGGCCGGTCGCTCTGATATACTTCGTATCATGACCTATCTCGTGTTGCACATCAAATGGCAAATCACAGGAAATACTGAAACAACACCTTATGCTGTCACGCGGTTTGAAAGCGTTTCATATTGATCAGCGAAGCGACAACACGTTTCCTAAAAAACCTCACTTGACTAACACGAAATCTCCTTAACGTAGCTACGCTTCAGCAACATCTAGCCCAATTGTCAGCATGTTTCTTTACATTCTCTTAGTTGATTTAGAAAGCCCTCCTGTATCAGGAGCAGAGCGCACTGCTGTTGATGAATACCACTCATACATCAACGAACCCCGCTTACTTGAGAACTTGGCGCCTAGCGCAATCAGAAAGCACACCTGACCCGTCATCTTATTACCGTTAACAACAATCTCGCAAAATATCCTGCGCTAAAGTGCAGCATCTTAATTTCCTTTTTAATTTCGTATGCCTACACTAAGAATAATTGCCAGGCGAATGCAAGTTCTTATTACTTGCAGCAGCCCATCGCTTGTCACTCTCCTAAGACGCCTATGAATTCGCCGGTTAATCCATTTGAATGGGCTGGAGAAGGGCTTAGGCTTTCGAATCATCTTTCAACAAGCTGAACAAGAAAGAAAACGGAAAAGTATAGCTGCACCTATCATAACTCGTCTAGCATTGCATCGTATCTGCGCTTCTAACCACCCCTTTCCCTCTCTATCTCCCCTTCGGAATTATTTCATACGAGTGGTCCTGCTTTCGCCTACCGTTCTCAGTAAGGAAAGGTGGACTGCCTAAACGAACACAGCTACATCTTTTCACTTATTTGAGCAAAGCAGTCAGCAACTAGTCACTTCATTGCATCGTATGAAGCAAGGCATTGGAGACAATTTAATGGAAGTCGACTTTTGAAAATGAATGGTGTGCGGAAGGATGAAGTGGAACTAAGAAACTTTCTATGGATGACCAAACAGGCACTGGGAAAAGAACGAAAACCATTTAAGAAAATCAAAATTTTTTTTTGGCTCGCTTCGTTTATCCTGCTTTTCCAATTTTCATCTCGTTTTGATCACTTTTCCTTAAAATATTCGGCTCGGTTCCTGCGTCTTAATTTTCAAAATTTCAACTAGTTTCGATCACCAACATATACAAATTGAGCATTTCGTATTTTCTTACGTTAAGAGTTTAAAACTGATAAAGTTGCCTCGCCATTTAAACGTTTTTTGTTCTTCCCAATAACTCCCACTAGCGGACTGCATTCGCAATATTCCTCAGTGGAAATTTCTCAGAAGAAACTTCTTTCGGTTCTTTACTACACTGAAATGCCAACGTTCTCTTTCATGACAATTCATTGATCACTTGAGATGTTCTCAAAAAAAATCTTCTGAAAGAATTTTAAGCAGATTTGCTTTAAATTGTTCTGCTTAGCAGTCACGAACACTTGAAGCTTAAACTCACGTTTAAAGCTTACTTTCGATCTCATCAAACCTCGTTTTTTTTTCAAATTCCTATAAGCTCAGGCCACAAGTTTTATCCATGGACATTCACTTACAATACCACTTCCTCGCAGTCTATATATAGCACTCACTGGCTGGTTTTTTTTTTGATTTGCAGATTTGCCAGACGAACAAAAACAACGATTCGAAAAACGTAACATTTCTATTTTTGTGCATTTAGCAAATTGCCAATCGGAGTCGGCTATGCACGAAAAAAGGCGGATAGAACCTGGATGATAGTAAGAGGACTGCGGGCCTCCAGGATGGAACTGCGTTGACGTCGGTATATACTCGGCACCACGCTCGCCTGCATCAGCACCAAATTGTGCCGATGAAGCGTAAAAGTCGTGCGCCTCCTGAGCGTCCGTATCATACGCTGATACCGATCCGGCATACTCCTATAACCAGCTTAAATTAAGCCTAGCCGTTGTAGCTCGCTACCTTCAAAACCAGCAGAAAAGAAAATCTTACAACCCATGAATGTTGCGGAATGGCTGACTGTTAACCGACGGTCATGTAGAAGCACAATTATATGCAACTGCTTTTGATTAGTGACTTTGACGTTGACGTTTGGGCTTATAAAACCATAAGGAAATGAAAATGCACGCAAGACATTGAATATTTATGGACAGCTAATATGAAAAGTCAAAGAAATAATTGGATGCGTGGATATTTACAAATAAATGAAGCAAAGCGAATCCATAGTATCAATAAGACGGCGATTATGAATGAAAGATGAGCAACTGTTCACGATCTATAGGACCAACCATTTGCAAAGCAGTTAGACTCGCCGAAAGAAATTTGAAAATATTTGTGCATATGATGAAGCAAATGAACGAAGAGATATGTGCAAATGGTATACGAAATAAAACCAATAAAAAAAATGAATACAGAGACCGTGTAGCTCATAAACTGAGGGTGTTGGGACATCGAGCCATTGCCTTTCAATATGTATGGCAAAACTGAATGATAACTGCCTTAAGTAACTACCTTCAGTAACTAACCGCAGCAGTAACTACCTTCAGAACCTCATCCAAAAAAGCACACATAATAAAACACGGAAAGAACATTTTGTGAATGAAAAGTCAAATACCAATATTGGGCAGAGGAGATTCAGACATCGCGCAACATCTTTCTTAAACCGCACCTGATGATTCGTTTCTATTGTTTGTGCCGCAGACTTGCCACTGCGCTTGATCATATTTGTCTCTTTCTTGCGTTATCTTTGTTATGTTTCGACCACTTACTCATATTATCACAAATGAATTTAGTAAGCGCGTTAGAGGTATACCACGCCTATCGTGACGGATGAGAAAGTCAACAATAAACAATGAACAATGAACAATAACTGCGTGCTGTAATGATATACTTTGCTATGGAACAATACGTGCGAGGCGGCAAGCAATATCTCGTGCTACGATCGCTCGCCTGAGGTTGAACGCAAAGAAATCGTCGATGGATTGAATCACATCAGTTCTGCGATACTACGCCTGTCACTGCATGATATCATATCGCTGTGATTAAGTGATTCCACGTTTGTAATTTTGTGCCATAGCGGTCAGTTTGCGATATCTCATTTGTGCACATGGGATGCAAACCTTTAAAAATCAACAAAAAATTGCATGCAGTCCAACTATCAAAAGCGCCCCGTTGGTATCGGGCAAATAGTGCACAGGAGCACGTATAAATAACTACTGTAATCTCTCATATTGCACGCCTTTATGGGAATGGCAATTTTGCCGGCGTCGCTGCTACATTTTTATTAACATTGTAATATTCGACATTATCATAACGTTTTGCCGCTACCGCTTTCGATTATCACACATTGGGCCGCGCATGCATTGGATATGCATCGCTATTTTATATAATTTTACAACCTACTAATCTCTCAGTACGCCCATATCATCTCCAGTTCCAATTTAAATTCTTTAGGTATCCGACCCATCTATATCCAAGTCGCCTGATGTATTTAATCGGCATTATGCAATTCTTCTCTTTTCTTTTGATGGTTGATTACAGCTGAAACGTCAAATAATTAAAATGTCCTGTGCCTGAATTCGTCCCATACAACATTCTCTCACTGGCATTCACTTCATGTCTGCCCCTCTCACCAATTTACATGGACTGCACTCGATGCATTCAATAGAGTATATTAAATCCTTGAGGGACTTGAAGGAAGAAGACGATCACAAAATGGACCGTCAACGAGAAGGTTGCTGAGAGTATGTAAGGATGACGCAATGATCTTTTTAGGAAAATCAGAACTGTTGATCATGTACAGATTATTGCTGATATTAGGTATAACGACTGAAGCTTTTTAGGTAACTAAAATGTACAAATACCCGTCACCAAAAGAAATTAACATTGCACGTTTGAATTGTATGCAAGCGGTTATTTTCTAGCATTTCATTACGTTGTTCATAAAGTGCTTCGGGAACGAATTCACCTCATTTATTTGTTTATGAACCAAACGAGTGCATTCATTTGATGAGCTATTTTTATGTCTTGGCAATCTTTCAGTACTTAAATTAGTATGTCTTCTCTTTGGCCAGTAATTTCAATCCCGAAACCACTGAAATTAGAGTTGCGGAATTTAACAGCTATGAACTACAACACCATGAGACCACCTCCTATACCCAGTTTTCAAGGAAACTAACTATCGCCGAGGATATTAGGTTTCCTTAGAGTGATAAAAAAGTCCACACACATTCTCACCCGGTTAGATTGCAGATTCAGTTGGAAGAGTCGCAGAAAAACGAATCATTGGTAAAAGAGTTCGTATCAGTTATTGGAGAAGATAATAATTTGAATTTTCGTCACATGCGCCAGGTTATGAAATCGAGCGGTTAGGTGTGTGTTGACAAAACGCATGTCGTGCCAGTCCTCTGGCATTGAGGTTCAATTGTCCACATTGAAAGTCCACATTCAATTGCCCGCCCGCATTTCTTCGCGTAACTTGCCTATGAATCGCCTTGTAAACCGAACCGATTTCGGAACACAATCATCAACGCTGTACTATTCACGGTATTTAGAAGCAAGAAAACAATTGTTGAGGCTTTGGAGGATGCAACTTAGACTTCTAATGGACACCGCAGTGATGCGTAGAGAAAACAGTAACAACGAAACTGGCGCAGAGTTCGATGCAAAGGTGTGTATTATTGCTAAAAACCAGACTCACCCAAAACACTTCGCTTCATGGTAGGCGTAGGATGACAATTAAAATTTTTTTAAAAAACGAAGGTAAGTTACCTGAATAGCCACCGGCCCGTTGTCGTTTGAGAAGTGATTTTGAACACCACGAGGATGCCGCTTTCCATCGTCCACACGATGCACACAAATTGATCGGTCATCGCCAACACTCACCAAATACTGACTGTCAAACGAGAACGCTATACCATTCACCTTCAAATCAAACACCATCCATTTCGGACATATCCAACACCATTACAACCAATCCACAATGTGAGCACATGATTCTACAACGATAACGTTTTGACGCGCCGATCTGACTCATCCAACAATGAAGTGGTTTCTTCGTTTCTGGCTTGCTTTCAAACAGTCACTGCGGTTGTTCACGTCATTGATGGTGTCCGTAATATGCAACTGTCAAATCTTCAGACTAGAAGCAATGCCGACAGCTAAAAAGTGCAACGGAAATTCGAAAACAGCGCACTTCTCCGAACCAGCAGACCCCCACTGTAATGCCATTTAGTTATTTAATTTATAGTTTTGCACTCCCCCCTCCCCCCAAAAAAAAGATGCAAGTGCTACACTTCGCGCTCAAGACAACGCAAAGGCAATAGATGCGCCTTTAATGCTACGACTGCGTGGAAAAAATTTTGCGTTAGCCCATTTTTTAGCTCGCACCAACGCTATTAGAGATTTAGTAACAC
Source organism: Toxocara canis (assembly GCA_000803305.1). NCBI lineage: Eukaryota > Metazoa > Nematoda > Chromadorea > Rhabditida > Toxocaridae > Toxocara > Toxocara canis. The sequence goes on along the minus strand of JPKZ01002570.1, from coordinate 39,579 downwards.
AGAAATACCATCAGTGATTTTCAAATAAACTGCCCCTTCGATGGGCTCAAAACGTGGCAAGTCTAAGCAACGTCCACCCTTTTGTAAACCATGAACCCTTAAAAAACCGGACATTTTATGTTTATTTCTTGTGTAGGTCCAACAGCCCGCGTAAATTTATTTTAAAAAAGTTCTAATTAAACAGCAATGACACGAGTTTATATATGCAACCAACAAAACAGTTTAAAGATTCCTCTACATGCATCCGTAACGGTCGCACAATCATCTTTCACGTGGAATCGCTAAGGCGCATATAATGCCAACCACCTGCCATTCATTTTCGACTACCACTCAAGACCTGTAGCTTGTGGATTAATTGCACGATTTGTGCGAATATTAAAATATCAGTGGGTCTGTACGAACACATGAAAGTACCGCACTCATTAGAAAAGACTATGCACTCACAACCAATGCACAACCAATCATTAGAAAAGACTACAGTGGTTTTAGCTGTGAGGCGATCGATTACCGATCAACAAATTTGACCATATAAATATGCACTCACCACACCGTCGTGGGAATCACCAAACACATGCAGCTGATGACCGCTTGTGACATCCCAAATTATTATCATAGCATCATTCGAACAGCTGGCGAACCTAGAATTCACAATTAAACAATCACAGCGCTCATTTAGGTTAACAAAAATTTTGAATTCACCAAATTATCAAGAAAAGATCCCAACTCTTTAAAAAAAAAACAAACCCCTTCTCGAATAAAGCGCATTTTCTTTTTTCTCTTCTTCAAATTCGCACAAAAATTAGAAACACCTCCTTTCAGATGAAGGAAGCTTTGGAGCAGTCACTGTTGGCTTTTGTTCATAGAGAGGAAAGCTGTTTCTGCTTCAAGCCTCCCTTTATTTGGAACATCCGTGCAATTCAGTGGGATGAAATGAAGCCGTTCAACAGATAATACCAAATACCCGCTCCATCCCTGCCGCCCCCTTACCAGAAGCGTAGAATGCCAAAGCTTAGGGAGGCACAGTTGTACCGATGGCGTAACAAGCCATACCTCTGCCTGTCAATGCAACGATCGAATCGCACAGCCGTCACACTGCTGCGATGACCACAAAAACTCTTCACTAACTGTGACTTCGATCCACCTCTGCAACAGTTTAAATGAGCAGAACAAATATATCAGATAAAGGTGAAATACATTCACAAATAACAAGGGCCCAATGAGGTACACTTCAGAAACGCAGCTCTCAGAGAGAAGCTAGTCAAGTGCAATGACCAAATTGCAAATACAACTTCCACTAAGTCCGAACGAATCGTAAATGATCGAGATCATCTACACTTTCTTAGACCCTCCCTTCCTTTCACTGGTCGATGTCCGAACACCCTCAATTCTCTCTTACCATCGTCTCATCACCTAATAATAACAAGCTCGATTGAAATAAATGGTTCACTTGGCATATTTATATCCCTGATTTCTCTATGACAGCTGATATTCTGAGCATGACATAGCCACGGGGCAAAATAATGAATTCCAGTCGATCATAATTTTTGATCGGCGCATTGCAACAAGTATATGAGCGCATTTCTGTTACGCTAAGACATCCGTTATTCAAGAAATCACCATGCTGCTCATAAAAAACATGCGGACAGACACTCAACAAAAGTAGTACTCGGATACAACAAGCGATGATCTCAGACAGCCCTTCAGCTGGCGCAATTTGTTGCATGCGCCGTCTATGAGGTAAGACCGCCAAAGTGCCGCTTTCACACTGGTGCATCTTCGAGCGATAACAGCATCCACTACAAAACGGCGAGCAGCAAGAGCACTGCATTCTGTGAAGTGCATTAAAATACTTTCGGTGCAGGTGTTCGGCTAGACGATGGATAATATGCTAAACAAGACAAGTTTGACTAGCTACTAGCCACACCAAGGATTGCACCTTGCTGCAGTACTTCCTATTGGTAGCCACTGGTCGGCGGACAGTATGATGGCAAATTCGCAGCCATACGGAACTCTTATCACTTTGGCCTCGCTACAAATTTTGGTCATCTCTTGCCTACACATGCCACTCACTAAATTTTGAAATTGATATCCACGACTACCGAATCATTATGGTAATGGAGATTCATTTTCAACTTAAAATCGCCAATCATAACAAAAAAAATTTTTCAATTAATTAAAGCCTGTCTGATATGATTTGGATGGGAAAGGAAAATGAAGTGGTTTGGATAAAGAAGAAAGAATAAATAAGGGCTGTTCGGGTTAGAGTAAACAAGAAAGAATGAAGCAGTTACATCTGATGTAGCTTGATTGTCTTGTCATCGGATCCAGTGAGTAAAGCACTTGAATCTGGAGAGAAGCACATAGCACGAACCTTGACTGCATGTGCTAAAATAACATCATGTTCAAAACATGACACGAACTACTATTAGCGCGCCACTACTTATGAGTAGTGAAGGAAAAGGTAGCGGGAGAGGAAAAGGGCAGAAGATAATGTAATGTCTTCATGGACTAATGCGAAGGAAGCGGCTGTGAAATATGTGGATTTCCCAACGACTTTTACACATAAAATCCAAATTAATCTCTAAGTCAACATGCAACATTTGTGCTACACAGTAGGCAAACGTCTGCTGCAGCGTTTTTCGCAAATGACAGTCATGGTGACCGAGACTGAACAGAAAGCTAGAGAAGAATTCTAACAGCTACCCCTTCGTGGTGTACTCTTGAGATAACTTCATCATGAAGACATTTTATCGCGATAGGTTTATAAATAATCGAACTGTGGACTTGCAACAAAAAGCTCGCAGCCTTTTACAGATAAAATATTACCGAAGAGGAACTTTCACTGATGAGGCTTTCTGAATACATTTCAAACTTCTGTTCAATTTAAAAAATCCAAAGCAGAAATTAACGAATGCAGTGCTACAAATATTCATTAAACATGATTCCGTGCATTTAATGAAATTATTGTTAATTACGGCTGGTTCGTTCACGGGTGCTTTAAAGAAACCGACCAAAGAACGGGAAACACGGTTTTTGTACACCGATTCATTTACTCACAGGCTCATATATTCATTAATTAGCTAACCGACCAGTTGTGGAACATATCACAGAAGAATGGTTCATTGTTACGGAGGATTATTTCACGGTCGGAAGTACTTGTCTCTGGTGCTTACAGCCCTTACAGCATCGAAAGTTCTTTAAACTGAATGCTTTCTCGAGACCTGTGCATGAATGTAACAGGAAGATCAAAAGCGATTTAGAAATTGCATTTCTGCGGCCTCTCATGATCGTACAACCAGAAGCTAGCCCGATTACATGAGGAACCCGAAACTCGGAATTTGACGCATTCTCGCGATAGCGTAACAAAGCGGTCTTCGCTCTTCGTCCGTCCCTGAACTTTGTTACAAGAATAGAGTGGTAAGAAAAAAAAACCTTCAAAGAAGAAACGCGAAGCGAGCGTCGAAGAGGATAAAACAGTCACCACTCCCTCATTGTTGGCCACCGCAATCGATGCCCCATCCGGACTCTAAACCGAAGACCCAGTTGGAACATACGCTAGTTTTGAACTGGCATTCGACAGGCTCATTATACGTCAGCACCCCACCCTTCCCTTCTTCCATGCCGTACAGCTGGGATGAGACTCACGCAAGGACTTCCGCCAAACACGCAAATATTACAAAAGATTTCTGCTCATTTTAAGGGAGGGTTTAGGCTTAATTAATCAACAATCATTAATCAAATCGTTAATTATTAATTAATTACTTTTATTTTTATCTATTATTATTATTATTAATTATATATCTTTTAATTTCTATCTTTTTGCAAACTCTTCCTACCGCCTTCTCTTTCTCTTGTAATGCGACTCTTTTTGAACCGATTGCGACTGGAAAAAAATGCTGCGTAGTGGAAGAGATAAACACTCCCCCCCCCCCCTTCTCCCCCAACGTGGATAACATGCAAGGTTGATAAAGTCTCAGCGTTAGAGCCGAATGTAGGACCCCCCGTAAACACGGGAATCGAAAATTTCAGGCCATCGCAATTCGGGAGGATGTTGTGGCAAAAAAAAGCTTAGTGGCATATTTTTCGTCTAAATATTCGGAGAGACCTCCACAGCCAAAAAATGTGCTACCACTGCACTGGGAATGACTGCGCCGCTCTTTAAAAAAAGTCACGTGGGGGAAGGAGAAAAGAAACCTATAATTTGGCCACCAAAAAAGTTCATTAAAAGAGTTAACCAAATCAATCAAACTAAAACCTCTCTTAACCGAGAGATTTCAGTTTGATTTGGTTGAATGAACTCCCTTTACTAGTCGTTGCGATCCAGCTCCCTTTCCGCTCCCTCGCGTACCGTTGGGTACCTTGCATTGATATTAGCTACTGAGTATTTTGCGGTTGTTTCATCGCCAGGGAGCGTGGCCTAACTCATATTTGTTAGCTTCCTTTTTCTTCCACAGTTCATAAATCTCCAAATCTCCTAGCCAATCAGATCTACGGACCACCGACTACTTAAGGAGTGCTTATTATATTGTTCAATTGTGGTATTCCACTGCGTGATTATCTTTCGTCGATAAACGTCTTCTCTTCGTCAACTTCACTTCGTCTCATCAACCGACCAAGAAAGTAGTGGCGCTAAGGGAACACAACAGTAGCGATCAGAAAACGAATTCCTGCTAATCAAAATGTTGAAACCTTCGCTCGAACAACTGCTAGCCACATTCATGGATGCCCACCGCGACGTTTCTCAATACCACCAGTTGGCTCTCCCACAACCGGCCGAACCAGAGCGACACTTTGACGCGCTCTCCGGACGACTCGCCCCGTTCGTTTATGCCCCAGATAGGGGGCGCGACATTCGAGGCATGGTATCGCCGACACGAAGTTGTATTCACAGTTGACGGTGAAACTCTCGGCCACGCAATTCGCGTTCGCCTACTGTTCCAGAAACTCGACGCATCCTTTTATCAGAGGTACGTTAACTACATCTTGCTGAAGGTTCCCCGATGTCATTTTTGCGGATATAGTCGATTTGCCCACTAACCTCTTTGGGCCGCAGCAATCGCTGTTAAACGCACGTTACGCATGTATGAAGCTCGCGAAAGAATCGAGTGACTCCATCAAATACGCCAGACATGTCGATCGCGAGTGCGCCAACTTCCGACTCGCAACGTGCACAGAGGATCAATTCAAATCTTATCTTCGTTTGTGGTCTACAGTCAAGCCACGACGCATTCATACGACCGAAGCTACTCGATAAGATCAAAGCGGACTTAACCTGTACGATCAAGACGCTCGTGGAAGACGGCAAGCGACTACTCAACCTCAAGCACGACACCAAGATGATCGAGAACGGCTCCTTGCCCATGCACAAGGCTCGTTCAATCAGGAAAAGCCCGCTTCGCTAACGGGAACGACAGTCTGCAGTTCGTCAAAATCAATTATCACAAACCGGCAGTCACAACCACGACCAAACCAATCGCGGGAATACAGCAAGAACACCTCAACCCCATGATGGGTTCTGCGGGCGATGCATTTCAATCGCGACTGCAACTCTCGATAGCACCGCTGCTACATGTGACGACAAATCGGACCATAAGGAATGGTTTTGCAACTCCATCAAATGCCCTTCAAACCAAAGCGCTTCCCTTACACTAGCCAGACGAGAACGCTAAAATGCAGTGTGCACTGAATATCGACGATTCGCTATCGTCACAGTGGACAACCAAGCAATCAGTTTCCAAGTGGATACCATGTCAGATGTGACTATCATCAGCAACTCAACTTGGCAGCTCATCGAACGCCCAACGCTACAGACATGGTCACTTGCCGCTCACATTGCGTGAGGAGATCAGATCAAAATCCTGGACAACGAGCATACACCTAGAGCTTCCAGAACGCCTCATTTCAAGGAGTTCTACGTGGCCAACAAAAAGTGCAACCTACTCGGAGCCGAATGGATCTCCAAGATGGGGATCTACGCAATCATGGGCTCTTTTCCCAGCAAGGATCCAGTCAGACCAACAGCAGTTGGCGCCAACAGCATAATACTAACGAACAATAGTTTGGCGAAGGGTCTACAGCGCCGCTTTCCACAAGTCTTCAGCCCTGACCTCGGACATTACAATCTGGCAAAAGCGAGTCTGCAACTCAACGCCGGCGCCAAGCCAATTTTCTACTCTAAGCGACCTGCACAGTATGTTGCTCTGGCAGCTGTTGACAAGGAGCTGGACCGACTAGAAACCGACTCCCTACTCAGTCCGACAGTTCGTCACGAACCAGTCAAGAACACACGCTTGGAACGACAGTTCAACCGACAGTGTGGCGCTCGAAACCAGACGGTCAAGCTTGGTGATCCAGTTCTTGTTCGCACTTATCAAGGCGAAGAGTTAACTGGACAAAAAGGAAAGTGTTGAAGCGAGTTGGACGCGTGCTATACCAGATACTCGTCGGAGGGGATACATGGATTCAACTCGCCAATCAGCTCAGAAAAGGCTTCGCAAATCCAGATGACCAACCGGACGATCATCGGACGCTCTTCGAAATGTCCGATCTGCAACAGCCATTACAGCAACATAACGTCACGTCGCTGAATCGCGAACACACAGGACCAGTGGAACCCAATCAAGTCGATGACCAGATGAGACGCCCAACTCGAAGGCGCACATGGCCACAGCGCCTCAGCATCGAACCGCAACGACGTACGTACGACGACGTCGGCATTTAGTCCCACCTGGCATACTTAGAAAAATGGGGGTGTGGGGTACTTTGTTATTGATATTAGTTATCCAGTGTTTAGTGGTTGTTTCATCGCCAGTGGGTGTCGCCTAGTTCATCTTCTTTAGCTTTCTCTCCTCCTCAGTCCTTAAATCTCCGCATCCCCCGGCCGATCAGATTCACGCACCGCCGACTATATAAGGAGTGGTTACTGGTGCTTATTGTATTGTTCAACTGTGGTTTTCTATTGTGCGGTTGTCCTTCGTCGATAAACGCCTTTTCTTCCTCGACTTCAGCTCATCTCATCAACCGATCAACACAATAGTGACCATCAGGGAAAACAGTACGTACGAACCCGCAAAGAGGAATATCGATAACCACTCGCTTCTTTCATAACAGAACAACTGCCAACTAGAACGCAGCGAGTCACACAAACGAATAAACTCGTAAACAAACTTGTAAACTTACATAGGCGATAACGGATATCTGCCTGACTGCGTTGAAAGAACCCGATTTAGTTATCTGGCCGTTCATATCAAGCAACGTCAACGCAGCCGAAAAGTTTACTGAAAACTCATTTGGACGCAGGCAAGGACTGCGATCATGAACCGCGGATTTCTTCCGTGCAACAATCTTAACGCATTATTACTGCGTAATACTGCGTAATTACTCCCTTAACGCATCTTAACGCATTATATTATTACTGCCTGTGATGACTCAATCTTAACGCATTGTCTCCTTAATGCCTAATGAGATGTTCCTGTTGACAGTGAGTATTAGTCAAGCCGCTTCTAAACTGAGTGTTGTTAGTTTCTGCACTTTACCTGTTAACTGTTCTGAGAGCCTTAAGCCACTATTTTGTCACTCTAGAATTTAAATAAATCAACTCCACTGAATAGCATTAATCGTTGCTGCCAGTACCTAATTTTCTTACAACAGCATCATCTTTGCAAGTTAGCGTAAATCAAAACAAGTTGGTGTGTTGACAGGGAGCAAAAGATGGGACGGGTCGAGGTGATGTGCGGTCTCAAAACTCTCATTTTTGCCTCTTCGATCCCCTATCGAATTCAAGGACAGAAAAGAACGGTTAAAGAAGTTTGGTAATGCCAGCCACCGCCCTTCACTTTTAGCTTGATCCTCGCGATAAGCAACCTATCGCGCTGTTATATTATCTGCTAATAGCTGTAGGCAACAGCTACAATCCCACAAGGCACTGCGTAAAGTATAGTCAATTAGAAAGAATACATGACCCAAGAAGCTTTGCTAACTTCGGACATATGAGTAAGGATCACTGCTTTCAAAAAAAACTAGCACATATCCAGACTGCCTATGATTCGCCAGCAGGATTACCCTCAAAAAAAATTTGAAAAAACAGGACAGCAAGCCGATGAAGCTGAAAG